>OX123181.2:64812578-64966171 GCA_944739405.2 Euclidia mi | reverse complement strand
GTACGGCAAAGATAAGATGTACTGAACCTTTTCGTACGTGACGGTATCTGATCTACCGTATTAGGGTGGCACCTTAACCCGGCACGTGTTGTTCGGGATAGGAAAGGAGAGGGTGGGAATGAGTTGAAAGAGTCTTCTGAACACTCACCGTGAAATAATCGATAAAAGACAGCCATTGAGGCTACGTCCCTGCGTAATTGCAGAGATTCAAGGGTCTTAGTAGCCTCAAGGTCACCTATGATACGAACAGCAAGCCGCTGCAACCTATCAAGGGCATCTAGCAGGTACTGAGCGGAGCCGTTCCAGAGATGAGAGCAGTATTCCACGCAGGGGCGAACCTGAGTCTTGTATAATAGACACAGCTGCTCCGCCGTGAAAAACCTCCTCACTCTGTTCAGGACTCCGAGTTTTCGAGAGGCCGATTTAATGACACCCTCAATGTAGTTTCTCTGGTTGAGATTGCGGCGTATGTCCTTACTAAGTATATTTAGACTGTCCTGTATCGGTAGTGGAGTGTCCAAAGAGAAGGTTGGGGAAGGAATGGAGATAACTTAGCTGAAAATGCGCACACCTGTGTCTTCTTGGCGTTGAACTCGACCATGTTTTCAGCACCCATTCGAGATGCTGTTTAAAACCTGGTCAAGCTCTGCGACAAGTTTTCGCCTATTTTCCTCAATGTCGGCTTGCTTAGCCACAGGATGGCCGAGATACCGCCCATGCACGGTACTGTCACCTGCATAGCAATATATGCTCCCAAAAGTGAGCATATCATTGATATGCAGAAGAAAAAGTGTGGGCGATAAGACGGATCCTGGGGCATACCAGTATTTTACCTGCATAAACTTTGAATTTAGACCTTCGCAAATAACTCGAACACGTAGTTCATGCAGGAAGCCTAGCAACCCAGTTGCACAATCGAGGTGGCAAGCCGTAAGCCGGAAGCTTGGAAAGAAGCGCACGATGCCAGATTCTATCGAAGGCTTTGGAGATATCGAGGCTGATAGCCAACGACTCCCCGTGCCTGTCCATAACCTCACCCCAAAGGTGAGTGATATACGCTAGAAGGTCGCCCGTTGATCGTTTCTGTCTGAAGCCATATTGTCGATCATTGATAAGAGAGCGATCTTCTTGGTAGCGAACGAGTCGGGTGTTGATAATCCGTTCGAATACCTTGCAGAGAATAGGGGTGATGGCTATGGGTCGATAGTTAGCTGGATCAGAACGATCCCCCTTTTTGGGAACATGGGTATCGAAAACACAACACAGACAAAAATGGTTAGTATTTTAAAACTGCCAAGCCTCCTCTGATTTGTAAATTTTTTTAAGATTATAAAAAGTAGATTAATACGACACCTGAATTATCATCCAATTTCGATTATTACAGACTATTATTATGCTCTGGGAAATAAATCGCGAGATGCGCAGTTGTCGATGTTTTTTTACAGTGACGTCTTTTAAATGCCTGTTCTGCATATTTTTTTATATATTACTAGTTGAAATTATGACGAAAAAGTGATGAAACGACGGTGTAGTAGGAATATAAAGTGAGGCCCAGAGTTTTATTTACACGCAATATTTTACTACAGATTATCTCACAATCTTTCTTCATATATTTAATGTGACATGAGGGTCTGGTTATATTAAATTACCTCTTTGTAAATTAAAACAAATAATCATCAATCATAAAGAAATAGAACCTAGGATCAATCATAGCATAAAGCGAATCCTAAATAAAACTTTCCCAAAGTAATGGCAATAGATAAAGGCTGGTTAAAAAGAAACAAAATTGATTAATAAATAATAATGAAATAAATAATGTTAATTTAGACCAGCTTTGATTAATGAACTTTTGGAATTAAATAAGTTTGAAACTTTCCTGCCCAACAACCAAGTTATAAATACTCAACAATAACTTTAATAATTTATCAAAATTACTGGATTTGGTGAAAAATGGCATTTGGCCAGATTAATTTAGTACAATTTATACGAATTAAACTTTGGCCAAAGTTGTAGCATTTTTGGGCGAAGGAATTGATCTGGATTGCCACAGGAGGAATTAAAATATATTCACCAAGCATTATAAAAAAATAAAGACATTAGTATATTTTACGATTTTTAAGTGTTAAAGTAGATTGAGTTATGTCAATTACTGTGTTTACATAGACAACCATAGAAATAGATTGAGTTTAATCAAATACTGTTTTTATATAGATACTAAGTAGGATTATGCGATTTGTAAGGATTCATAATATTATTATAATATAAAACAATGCTAGAGATAAAGGTGGCTCAAATATATTTGCAGGTGAAATTGTTTTACAAGTTATGTTAATAACATTATTATAAGGATTTCACATACACAGATTCATTAAATTTAATTACTTGAATTGTATTTGCGACCAAATAATAACGTCAGTCTAAACTCTAAAACATCACACATCTTATTAAGTTTAAACTTGAAATATAATTTAAATAATTAAGTCAAAGGTAGTTAAGTGTCGTAGCTAATTAAAATCTGACTTCGGAGTTACATGTTTCAATTGCACACTGCAAACGTTTTGAACTTCAGAACTAAATAATTTTCACCTTACGGTTAGTGGGGAAACGATATTTCAAACTGCTATTAATACTTGTTCTACAAATTTATTGCCCCACTAGATCCTATTTAAACCGTAAAGTTAGTTTTAAGCGCCTTGGGTTTTGTGCAAATAGGATTTTATAAAGTTGATTTATGTGGTTTTAATAAAACTACCGTGTAGCGCATAGCCATGTCGTAGAGCTACGCGACCGCTACGTATATCATCGCTGTAATAATAGCATAACAGTGAGAAAATGGTTCCGTTTTTAATTTTCGAACCTTCTGATTCATTACCTTATTGAAGTGCATACAAAACAAGACGGTATGTAATATGACTTGTGGTGTACAATAAAAAATTATCTATCTATCTATCTATGTTATTGCTTTGGTAAACACTAACGTGATTTTTTAAGTGAAGTGCATACGGCTACTAATCCACTATCCATTGTTGATTTAGGATCTATTTTTATGTGAATTATACTTCTAACGTAAACATAATTTAGGTGAACTTTGCTTAGCTTTGATTGCAAACCTTGATATTTTATTGTCATGAGAGGCAGTTTATTGTGAAAAACGGGCTTATTTCATTCATACGAGTAAAGCGTTTATTTTTACAATTGTAAACAAAAAATTATACTGAATAAACATTAAAAAATATATATTACGATATTATCGTTAAACATGGCATATAACTCTTAGATGAAACTATAGCTCCCGTTTATTATTAAATCAGATTATATCCGCCATTTTCGAGATTTTATTGAAAGGAGGATTATTGGGTCTGAAGTACTCTTACTGAGATAGCTAAATGTAACAGGAAGTAGTTTTAGCCCTCGGACCACTCGAAGTTTCATATACATTAATAGAGCTTTATAATGTACTAGACGTTGCCAGCAGCTTCGCCCGCGTCAATTATACATATAAACTTTCCCCTTGAATCATTCTATCTAGTAAAAAAATCGCATTCAAATCCGTTGCGTAGTTTTAAAGATTATAATAATAATAATAATAATAAACAACTAACTAACTAGCAACACGTCAACAAGAAAACTATTTTTTTTTCTCTTGGATAATTTTATTTGTATTTTATTTCATAGTTTTGTGCCGTTATATATTTACAATGTTACAAGGACTTCTTTTTATGATAAATATTATTACAAATCAAAGAAATCATAAAATATATTAGGAAAATATAGCCAAAAATATTACGAAGATGAATGACATATAATGTCAAAGGAAAAACGTTATGTAAACAAATAAAAACTTGAGATATGAAAATACAAATGAGATATTACATGGGCTGTAAAGTCCCGGGCCTAACACATATATGGCGCTAGTTTTATTGCAGTCACCTTTTTTCAGTTAATACTAACCTTCAAAAGACAGCTGTTAAAATTTCATGATATTCTATTCATTAGTTTGTGAGTTATTGTGCTAAGAGTGACGCTACTTTTGTTATTTTCAAAACAATGGAACAAAAACAATTTTGTGTTTTAATTTTACACTGCTTCTTGATGGGAAATAAAAATTATTTTTAAATAAAAAAGAAAACCGACTTCAAAAACCACTAAGGAACTAAAGAGCAAAAAATAATTGGTTTTGGAGCAAAACTTTTTGGAGTCGGTGCCAAGCCAAGTATTTCTGATCTGACTATAAAACCTCTGCACTTTTTTATATAACTTTCGTTGTTGATTGAATAGGTAGTAGTTTAGTAACTTTTTGCGTAAGGGCTTGGCGCCGACGGAAGGATTAGGGATTTTTGCTCTTTAGTTCCTTAGTGATTTTTGAAGTCGGTTTTCTTTTTTATTTAAAAATAATTTTTATTTTGTGCTTTTTAGTGGTAAGTATACTAATAAAAAAATAGTAATAAGTGGTAAGTAGCTACATAGGATAGTGTAGGTGGTACATGATGTGGAGGCCTTCCTTACGTGCCTCAATTCTGAAATGTAGACCTGCACCTTTCTGGCAATTTCAAGTATTTTTTTTTTTGTTTTCAACTTACTAGCCTAAACACGTTTGTTTTAGTTCCATCATCAGATCCCGGCAATCATCCAGTACCAAAGTGTTTGCCAAGACAAAACAAAGGAGCCTAAACTCGATGAGATTGCCTTATTGTATTACAAAGATCCCTTGGCCATCTTCCTGCTCTATTATCAGACTTTGGAAAATATTCAGCACTAAAGTCCATGTAAAGACGAATCAAACGAGATCAAACTCAATGGGATTGCGTAATTGTATTACAATTATCCCATGGCTACCTTCCTGCTCCATCATCAGAGTTTGGTAAATATTCAGCACTAAAGTCCATGCAAAGACAAATCAAAAGAGCCCAAACTCAATGGGTTTGAATCTTTGTATTATGAAGATCCCATGGCCAACTTTCTGCTCCATCATCAGACCCTGGAAAATATCCAGTACCAAAGTCCATGTAAAGACGAATCAAATGACCCTAAATTCGATGAGATTAGGTTGTTGTATCACAAAGATCTCATGGTTACCTTCCAGCTCTATCATTAGACCATAGAAATCATCCAGCATCAAAGTCTATGTAAAGACGACTCAAACGAGCCCAAACTCGACGGCAATGGGTTGTTATCGTCAAATCGCTTCTAATGTGCTTATAAAATTTGAAGAGTTCCTCCGATTTTTTCAGGATTCCATGATCAAATCCTGACCTGATGATCATAGGATCAATTAAAAGGTATACTATTTCAATCAAAACAATAAATTTTAAAATCGGTCCAGGCGTCTTAGAGAAATCGGGGAACATACATAAAAAAACAAAGATTCCGACGAATTGAGAACCTCCTCCTTTTTTTGAAGTCGGTTAAAAATACTGTTCAAGCGAAGCAATGGCTTGAAAAGTTTTATGGAGACTCCGCTCCACCAGAAACAACAATAAAACGTTGGTTTGCAGACTTTAAACGTGGTCGTAGAGACACCGATGATGCAGAACGCAGTGGACGTCAAAACGAGGCGGTAACACCTGAAAACATCCACAAAATTGTTTTGAATGATCGAAAAGTGAAGTTGCGTGAGTTAGCTGACATCATAAAGATATCAAAAGAACGTGTTGGCTTTATATTGTATGAGCATTTGACTATGAGAAAGCTCTGTTCAAAGTGGGTGCCGTGTTTTCTCACTGTTGACCAAAAACGAGAACGTGTCGATGATTCTGAGCAGTGTTTGGCCATGTTTAAACGTAACAAACCAGAATTTTTGCATCGATATGTGACAATGTATTAAACACGGATCCATCACTTCACTCCGGAAACAAAAAGCGCCCGAAAGCACAACAATCGGCTGGAAAGGTTATGGCCTCGGTATTTTGCGATGTGCGTGGTGTAATATTCATTGACTATCTTGAGAAAGGAAATGCCATTAACAGTGAATATTATATAGCGTTATTAGAGCGTTCGAAGGCCGAAATTGTTAAGAAACGACCGCATATGGCAAAGAAAAAAATTTGTTTCATCAAGACAACCGTGTCACAGGTCAATCAAAACAATGGCAAAACTACATGAATAAAATTGAACTTCAAATTTCTCCCACATCCACCGTATTCGCCAGATTTGGCTCCCAGCAACTACTGGCTGTTCGCAGACCTGAAAAAATGCTCGCCGGTAAGAAATTTCGCACGAATGAAGAGGTTATCGCTGAAACTAAGGCCTTTTTCGAGGCAAAAGATAAATCGTTCTACAAAAGTGTGCTGGAGAATCGACATGCTGGATAGATAATAAGAAGGCGTACGACTCTGTGCCACATACATGGCTTTTGAGGGTGCTGGAGTTGTATAAAGCAGATGTAACTCTATGCACCTTTTTAAGGTCATGTATGGGGCAATGGAGGACCGTATTTCGCTATCCAGGGTGTCGATCGACCTTGGGTTGCGGTGCTTCAATATGGATCGAGTGAGGTATATTCCAGGGCGACAGCCTGAGTCCTTCGTGGTTTTGCCTCGCCGTGAACCCCCTAAGTACCTTGTTAGAGGCGTCAGGGCTAGGCTATCGTTTAAGGAGAGGAGGTCATGTTACATCTCACCTCCTTTTCATGGATGACCTGAAATTATTTGCCCCCAACAATCTCCAACTGACTGCGTTACTTCAGGTAACCGAAACCTTTAGTAATTCTATCAGGATGGAATTTGGTGTGGATAAATGTGCGGTCATGCATGTGAAGAGAGGCAGAATTATGGAATCTGCAGGGATAACTCTCAGATTCCATACAACTTAGACCCCTCTCCCTAACCGAGATCTACAAATACCTAGGTATGTCGCAGTCTTTGAATATTTCGGAGACTGACATGAAACAGACGTTGCAGGCTCGTTTCTTTGACTGCCTGAAAAAGTACTTAACAGTCTTTTATCAGGTGGCAACCAAGGTGCGGGCCTGCAACGGGTGGGCCATGCTAGTCCTAATGTATTGCTTAGACATACTTAGGTGGACTCCGACTGAACTTGATGTCCTGGACAGAAAAGTCCGTTCAATGTTGACTGCATCATCCACGCTCGTCGCTAATGAGGCTGTACATGTGGGGGTCGAGGAAATGTGGGGGTCGAGGATTTTTATGTCTTAAGACCCTCCATAACCGTGAGCTG
Organism: Euclidia mi; assembly: GCA_944739405.2. Taxonomy (NCBI): domain Eukaryota; kingdom Metazoa; phylum Arthropoda; class Insecta; order Lepidoptera; family Erebidae; genus Euclidia; species Euclidia mi. The sequence continues at coordinate 64,958,995 of OX123181.2, read as the reverse complement.
CACAACCTCAGAGAATATTTTCTACAAATGGGTGTGGATATGCACCGAGATGTGGTTGCAGTGGATACTGGACTTACCCCGCTCGCTCTGGCTAAAGAGAACTGGCACAAACCTGCAGTGCTTAGTATTGAGGACCGGAGAGAAGTATGGAAGGGCAAGGAGCTACATGAACGCTTCTATAAGGCCTTGCACGGTGCAGACATAGATTTTAAGGCATCCGTTTTCTGGCTACGCTTCGGTGATCTCTTCGAAGAAACCGAAGGTTTTGTCTGTGCAATTAAGGATGAAGTTGTCATGACAAACAACTACCGCAAGTATATCCTGAGGGGCGGTACGGTTGACATATTATGTCGGGCGTGTCACCAGCCCGGGAAATCTCTCAGGCATATTGTGTCCGGTTGTTCGAGTCTTGCCAATGGTCAATATTTGCACAGACATAACCAAGTGGCTAGGATTGTCCATCAGCAACTAGCCCTTAAATATAAACACATCGGTTCAGAGGTACTGTACTAAAGATATGTACCCGACCCAGTTCTCGAAAATAGTCGTGCATTGTTGTACTGGGATCGGTCTATCATTACAGACAGGACTATTGTAGCCAATAAGCCTGATATTGTAGTGATAGACCGAGCAGAGCGTCTCGCAATGATTGTTGATATCACCATACCGCATGACGGTAATCTCGTGAAGGCGTAAAATGATAAACACGAGATTGTCGGCATGTGTGATGTAGATTCAGCAATTATTGTTCCGATTGTCGTTTCAGTGAATGGATTGATCGCTAAGAGCCTCGACCAACATCTAAAGAGGCTCGCACTGGGCAGCTGGATCAAGTCCTTGATGCAGAAGGCGGTCCTTCTCGATACGGCACGCATTGTGAGGAAGTTCCTTTCTCTGAGGGACTAACCACCGGTGGCTTGGTCCCTGTACCCGACACCGATGGGCTTCTGTGGTCCTATTTTATATAGTTAAATTTATTTTGATATTTTAGGTTTAATTATATAAAATGTGACTTTACTAATAAGGAGAATAATAATAAAAAATAAAACCTCTCTGGGGCAGCCGTTATCTCATAATGAGACTAACGCAATCTCGGAGGGCAGAGTAAAAGCTTTCACACATCACCTTCATCTTGCGATATAAACAAAAAATGTATTACAGGATGAATAGAAAGCTTACAAACCGCAGGGCAGCTTTGTGGCGAGCTGAATGTGTATGGCGACACTGCGGTCCCGAATGCTTCAGAGAGTCGGTCAAGGCCTCGTCTCCGGCTTGCCTTTATTGGCTGGTGTCCAAGAGCGCCCACAGGACTCTCAACTCTGGATTGCCTTGGCCGGCTGGCCAGAGGGAAGTCGCAAGAGCTACTAGCTCGGGGGTAGAAGTGTCATTCTCAAGGGCGGAAATATGGTGAAACCCGCTCCGGGTCTCCGTTGTCACAAGACCCGCGATGGCGAAACCGGTGCCGCACCGCTCGACACCCCTAGCCACTCGCACCGGTGTTGCCCTCTGGCTGTCTTTATGGCAGACTTTGTTTACCTTGGTGGCTATTTAGAGAGGGACCATCTAGTGAGTTGGCGAGTCACCGTCTGCCCCTTTTCGACGTACGAGTACTTAGGGTAGAAGCCGGTTTTCATCCATAGTTTCCATTTAAACCAGTCCATTTAACACCCATCACAATAGCCCAGATTATTTAGTTTCCATATTAACAAGTAGCAATAGTCTTGCACCTGCTGCGGCTAATCCGTGACTGCACTTAATAGTGCAGTTATGGAGGCTCCTCAGTAGGTGTCCCATCACATTCTAGATTAAAACTCTCAAAGGACCTCTGCGCGTTGCACCTATGTCTCCGTGTACGCCTGCCAAAGGGCCGGTTATTCTTCTTACATCATAAGTTTGAAGAATAACCGTGAAAGAGAAACAAATAATAATAATAATATTCTACCACATTCACACAACACTATCTAGTCCCAAACTAAGCAAAGCTTGTACTATGAGTACTAGATAATGGATAAACATACGTTTATACTTTTTTTTGTAAATACATACATATTATACATAGAAACAAAACACCCAGATCAAGACAAACATTCATGTTCATGCACACAAATGTTTGACTTGAGCGGGAATCGAACCCGCGACCTTCGTCGTTGCAGTCGCTTACACTCCCGCTTCGCCAACCGGTCGTCAGATTTAAGCATACATAGGGACAGACAGACAGAAGACCGACTTTGTTTTATACTATGTAATGATAATCATAATGATTTTTTATATACAGATTATATTTATCTTTATTACGGCGTAGTATTGTATGATATAGGAGTATTGTGGGGCAAAAGAAGACGTAGTGACAAGCATCGAGAAAGGTATGTTAAAATGGTTTGGAGAGGATGGATGATGAGAAGATATATATAAGGCAATTGTGAATGAGGCTGGAGGCAGGGGAAGGCCTAGGCGAAAGTTCTCTGACCTGATTGAAGATATCCTAAAAAAGGACAGGTTAAAAGTACCCTAAACCGAAAAAATTATGAGAGTGAATGAAGCAAGAGAGGAGTTAGTCTCGTTGCAAATGGCGGTCCGTAATTTCTGCCTACCCCTTCGGAAAACGGGCGTGTGTCTGTGTGTATATATATATATATATATATGTTTAAGCGGTGATCTTGCCGTTTAAAACTGCGTGAGTGCTGTGGAATCGATCCCTAAAGGTGACAAAATTTAGTGAGGTTTACAAATTGTCGTTTTTAGTCTGCATGTATTTTGTTAAAAGAATGTTTGTAAAGTCCCTAGCAAAACAATATTCTTAAAAAAAGAAAAGATTTAAACCTGGACCTTCATATAAATAAAAACAATTATTGTTTTATCATCCGTTTTTTAATTCTATCAATAGCACAAAATTAAGTGTTTCTAGTATTGGTGTTTGAATTACAAAGCGATGGCATCTTCAAATAGGCGGTCTGCACAGAGTTGGTAGCTAAAACTAAATGCATTTTTCATGTAGTGAGACCAACTTTGGAAAAGTTGTGACATACTCGCACGGTTGTCGTACACTGGCACCATATCTCTAATGATATTGATTATATTGTTTCTATTTTATTGATATGGCTACCTTCTTGAACATGCATTTTTGCACTGGTGTGTACGATATAGTTTTATTGTTTGCTGCGAAAATTATCGGAGGACCCAGTGGCTCAACTGGTATAAAATAATCATATCAGGCCAGCTTATTAACACGGAACACGGGTGCATTCTTAGTGTGATTGTGTAAGGCCACGGTTCTCCACGCCAAAGGCGGGTTGACAAACTTTTCAAGAAAATTATGGAAAACTTTCTCTTTCTTCTTTTAAGCTCGTGTGCAGTAGTATATTGATCCTTCCAGATCCATCGCTGCCATATTTTTCCTCCGGGAAAAGCGTTAAGCCCGGTTCATAAATGTGGCAGTATTATCCAACCAAATGAAGTAATTCCATCACGATTTTAATGAATGAACACTTGCAGAAAAAAAAACCGGGTAACTGTTACTCTTACTCCACTGACGAAACTTTTTTATCCATGATTCTTTCGACTCAATTTCTTTTTCATTCGCAATTTTGTAAATTCAATTAAATATATTTTAAAATTGCATTGCATTATTTTTAACTAGAGGACGCCAGCAGCTAAGCCTGCATTTTTTTTAATTTACCCGTTTTGGTCGATCCCGTGGGAATTTCGGGCAATCCCTTCTTAGTGCACCCCTACGGTCCCCAAGGAATATACATGCCAAATTTCAGCTTCCTGCGCCCAATAGTTTCGGCTGTAGCGTGTCTGTCAGTCAGTCAGTAACGCAAGGATTTTATATATTAAGATTACAAGAAACTTTCTCTAGTTGCAGCAGATGAAACAATTAATTGCACGCGATAAGCAAATGAACAAATAATTCCTCATGTTAAAAATAGTTCGTTTTAGTTTTAAAAGCTTAAAAGATAAAGTGCTTACGAATCTCCACTGTTGAATCAAATCCCTTTTAATTGTTATTTTACTTGTATTTCGCTAGTCGGATTGCAATGTACACATACTATAAAATAAAAGTATGAGTGCGCGTACCAAAAGAACTCTTAAGCCGAACTTGTTTATTTCTTTAAACTTTAGAACGAAACGGGTCTCCAAAGTAAAAGCTACTTAACAGTTTTTGACACAACACGAGAATGTTAGCATTTACTCCGACTTGTTTGTTAGTACTATTCAAATTACAAAATACTGGCTTGCATTTTTTATAGAAGCCTGTTTCGTTTATGTAGTTAATTACTCTTTTGATGTACCTTTGCCATAAGCATTAATGAAGGGAATTGAGATTACAGTTTTGTTTTCAGTTATTACGAATTGAAATATAAGAGATTGACTTCGGCTGCTTCGCACGCGTGATATTTGGTTATCGCGACAAATGTCAAAGCCTCTTGTAGCATTGTGATGGTATGTGCCACAGAACAATTAAATGAGGTTAGAACGGAAATAGTTACTGATTTGTATTAGAACGCGTGTCGCCGATTGTCTCCCACTCTCTATCTCAACTACAAGCAAAACACTAATACGTACGCGCATTACGCACACAAATCAACTGCACTTACTTAGATCGCGAGTTTGCCATTGGTTGTCACACTAGCGCAAACACTTCACTTGACATGGAACTATCGCGCTTGACGATCACTCACACACTCTCATTAATGTTACGGTGTCCAAAAGGTCGATTATTTATATCGATAAAATACTGTTGTTTTGTTACTTTAAGTTTTGCAATTGTTTGTTTTTATTTCGGGATGGTGGGATAGGGTACACATAGTGGCCTTTCTTAATATATATAAATAATAATATAAAATTAAAGGGGAAGATACAATATGGCCTTTATCATATCCGAATACTAAGAGTTAAAAATCATGTCCACCTAGGATGTCAGTGTCCGTGATAAACTATTCATGTGTACAACCACATAAGCTAAGTTTGTAAAGAAATAAATGACACAAGTATATAATACAATAATATTTTAATGTTGAACAATAATTTAAATTAAATTACAACCCAGATTCTATTATTGTCCCTGAAATAAGACGTATTTATTAAGAAGCATACGCTTGCTATTTTTTAAATTCGAATTTTTCAAAATTTTAATCTTACATTGATATATTTTTCTATGATAGCTTTAGATAGGTCTGTAACATGGCTCGCACTAGGATAAAATCCAACCTGGTGATAACTAATGTTGCTAAATAATTAAGTTCCGACAAAGCTGCGCAAGATCTTTGTTGTCAACATATATTATTTTTATTAATTTGCCGAAGATTGTCGGTGTAAATCTTTATAACTGCTTCGGACATTTTACAGATCAGTATCAGTACTTTTGAAGGATACAGGAGACCCCCTTTATCTTTTGCTACAATACATTTATGGTCCGAATTTATGTCATTTGACAGCAGTGCTCCAACGCATATGTCACAATCAATTTTCTTAATTAAAATATGTGATAAGTAATCCGCGATACTAAGTTAATAACCCACAATAAATATTAATCGGTAGTACTAAACAAGGTTTGTCAAAGAGCAATGGAGCGAAGTATCCTGGGATATAAGAGGGTTGATCGAGTGCAAAATGCCGTTCTGCGATCACTGACGGGTGTTGCTGATGTGGGACGGAAGACTGCCAACCTAAAGTGGGATTGGGCGGGCCACGTGATCCGGATGCATCCTAGCCGATGGGCGAAAATCGTCACGCAATGGGTGCCGCAAGACGGGCGGCGGAAAAGAGGCAGACCCCGAAAACGATGGCGTGACGATCTAGACAATTTTGACAGAGACTGGCCCAATTTGGCAGAAGATAGGGACGCTTGGAGGAGTGTAAGGGAGACCTTTGCCCAGCAGTGGGACAATATAGGTTAAATAAAAAAAAAAAAAAAAAAAAGTACTAAACAAAGTTATGTTAATCTTAATATTACTGATAACAATCATTTGAATACATTCACACGAAGGAACTCACAATCGACATTGTTCACAACTTGGTAAGTCCAACACTATCGGACACACCACCATAGATTTAGCAGAATTCAAGCTTTGACGTTCGCAGTGAACGAAAACATTGCGCAATCGCCTACGTAGTACTAGTACCCACGTATTGCCAGCAATGTATATTTTTTTATTTGCTTGCGATAGTATCGTTTGTGTCTACAAATTACATAATACTATTGTAATAATTACAAATATCATTTTTATTTTAAGGTTTTTGGACTTACCGGTGAAAAGAAATCCCTTCTCGAGCCACACTACATAACTGGCTTGTTTTTCGACACGTTATTATAGCGCAAGACGGCATAATTCTTTTATTTTCGCGGAGCTTCGTGCGCTGTCGCAATATGAGCACGATTGTTGACAGCGTCAATCAAATTTTTCGACATTTGAGCGTTTGCTTACAAGTACGGTGAGCTTGTCACACCCACAAGGCCGTTCTAACCTCTCTTAACTGTTTTGTGGTATGTGCTATACCTACCTATTATATTATTGCTAATTTGCATCAACATGGTAAGGCAAAGTTCTATCTTAGGTTAAAATTTATCAACACACTACTATTCGTGTTTTATTATTACAAATGTTCTAATATAACCATGTATGCTGAAATTTGAAATATTGACTTTTCTGTTGAAAGTAACTGAACTTTTTCGTATATTATTATACAAGTTTACGTAACTAACATTGTTACTTGAAGTCGCCAATCAGAAAAAACATGTGTAATTAAAACGAGTTCTTTTGTAACGTCGCCTACTTTCAAACTGTGTCACCTACACTACAATAGGCTTGGACTTCCCTGAGACCTAGCATATGAGCAGCTTGTAACGGAAACGTGAAGGAAATAAAACAAAATGCAGTCAGATTCTTTTAGATATTAAAAAACTTGTGGGGAAATGTTGTAGCTTCTGTGTAGATATGGATTTCCATCTGGACAGCTGCTGTACCATGACTTCTTCCCGTCTTTGGTCGAGGTGGTTTTTAGTGGAAACACCACATCCTCCGGCTCGCATTTCCTCAAGAGCCGGAGATCCTAAGGGATATTGCACCTTTAGAAAAAGGTATGGATTTTTAATCCAATCTATTTATTTAAAACATTAAATATTTTTAATTAGCCAACTTGGTATTACGTGGATCTCACAACTTTTTACGGTAGCGAGACTATGTATTTTTGACAAGTATTGTTTTTTATGGGATTAACTTAATATGTCGTCTATATAGTATGGGTAAGGTATATAATAAGGCACTTAACTTCCAAATGTTCTATACATGATGCTATGCGTTGATGACGATATTAATAAACATGTTTAATGTAATAAAACCTATTTGATGACATAAATATTGTACCTAAATATATTGGACGGTTAATCGGACACTCAAAGATGTGTAGCAAAGTACGGAGGAAACTAATCAATATTATAAATATCTGATAAATTGAAAATACCACCCTTTAAAATATAATACGTATTAGTACAGAGTATCGTGAAAAACCAAATTAACAAATATGATGGTTTTTAAATTGGGATTTTAAAATCTTGATGATTTTCGATTCGCGATTTTTTGTCAAAATATAATAATACAAGTCGTTCGAAATTCGGTGGTAAGTAATACATGTCTGACCACTTCAGGTGCTCTCCGAGGGACGGAGCAACCGATAATTAACAATTCAATACGCACATAGCTCCGAACTGTCAGTAATATGCGGTATTTGATATCCTCTGCATAGTTGTCTGTTAATATGCTGGGATATTTGCGTTTGTGTGGTGAACTTGTATGTAAAACCCTTTTAAGAAAATAGCCTGCAGGATATTACTGTTATTGCAGTTCACATAGATCAGTGTACGGCTGACTGGCGTCTAACTACATACAACCGGAGGAGCCATTGCAACCAAGTTCTGCACACTCAGCACTTGCTCTGCGTCACACTCAGCTATTTTAAGATGCTGACCGTGAAAAGCGCGGATGTGGTTTGCATATTACACTTTTTTGATAAAGAAACCAAGTGTTTTATACATTTCAGAGTCTTACATGTTACATGTCTTCGATTAATTTCTGAAAATGTAACTGAGTATGAGTGAAAATATTAGACCGAAGCTTAAGCATATAATTTGTATTACTTATTAGGATTAAAATCCAAAAATATGGAGTCAACTGTTAAAAATGCGCAAATGCAACTACAGAAGAATGTCTTATACACATATGCACGTAAAAGCAAATTAATGGGATAATACAATCATATATATGATCAACCCTATTAGATAAGACAATATAAGATCACCAAACAAAACATTGCTTTAAGCAACACAAACAACAGCAACAAACAACCCACAAACACTTTCGATAATACTACAGCCCAAAGCTGTTTACTACAGCCGCTCCTTTCGAAGCCTAGCTTAGCATCGATCTAATCTCGTGGCACACAGTCACGTATTACATTTGTACACATTTTTGAACGAAATGGTATCGAAAAATATCTTTATATTCGCCCCCTATATCAACACGGTGGGGGAGGAAAATTGTTTTTATAGATTCAATATGCCTCAATTTCAATTGGTCTTGGATCTCTTTCCATATTCGGTGTGCAGCGCTCGAGAAAGGAATCAATTTGAATCTGAATAAAGCAAACGAACATCAACTCTGTGGTTTTCTTAATGCCCATTTATTGAAATAAATATACGCGTAATGAACTGTTTGACGTTAGATCGCTTAACACTTGAATAATAAGGTCAAAGAAGGTTGATAGGGTAAGATTTTTCATGATTTATTCTCTTTGTGACGGTAAAAAAGAAATTTGTTTGTTCAACTCGGTATACATCTTATTTACTTTTACGTTTATAAGACTTAATGTCAATATTACTTAGACATGACAATAAGCGATGAATTTGCCTGAATTTATTGAAATATTTTACATTGTATCAACTTGTAAAATAAGGCAGCGGTAAATCGCGGATCTATACATTTTAGAAATTATGTATTCATAGAACAAGCATAAGACGATCCAGAGATAAGTGCTATCAAGAAATTATACAGTGGGAAGTTATTAACAATTTCGGCGAAATCGTATTATAATTCAATTTGAAATAGATTGACCGCGCAAGTAGATGCATGATTACCTATGTGTATGCTACGCATCGATCCCGCAACCCCGACCATAAGCCAAAGTGGAATACAGTGGAAGTTTAGCTGGTAGAAGTCCGGCATATCCCTCTGCCGATCTCCACGCAGAGGAAGTCCAAGAGGATTACTCCACTTAAAAAAATGGCATATAATGACGTTATGTTTTATCACACTACAGGTTCATTTCCGTGTTTCGCGGAGTTTTTGCAGTAAATGTATTAAAATTAATATACAATTACAGATAGGACTGCCTCCGTGGTCCACGTACCGGACGACGCAGCAGAGGTAGGTCCCCCGCAAGGTGGACCGACGATCTAGTCAAGATCGCGGGAGGCGGTTGGATGCGGGCGGCTCAAGACCGGTCTGTGTGGAGAACCTTGGGGCAGGCAGATATGTCCAGCAGTGGACGTCGTTTGGCTGACATGATGATGATAGATAGTATCAGTTTATTTGAGGGTACTGACTCCCTGTAACGACTGTCAAAGATCTTCATGACAGCCGATACCGACGGTTTAACGTGCTTTCCGAGGCATGGGGTACGCGATAATTAACAATTTAATGCGGACTTAACTTCGAAAAGTCATTGGTGCGTGCCGTGGATTCTAACCCGATGCCCTCTGCATGACAGTCCGTTGGTATCTCCACTAGGCCATCGCAGCCTTTTAATTTATGACTAATTATTAATAGCATATTCTAAAACATATTATTTACAGTATAGTATATATTGTATATATTATATTTGGAGTATTAATATGCATTCACAATAATGGCATATAAATACTATAAACGACTATAATTACACACACATACAAATTCTTATAATACCTTAACACAAAAGGCACTCAGTAGCAACATTTAATTCAATTACAATCCAATTTTCATTGTTGTGACGTCATGCGTGCCTACAATACGAGCCGACATTAACTACATTAAATAGTTGTATATAACAGTAAAACAGTAATGTTACAACAATAATAAGTAGCCACAAAGCATTAGGATAGGGTGACATCACGTCTATCCCGGGACAAGCTAAGGGATAACTGCCTGCAAGTTCCCCGACTAAATTGTCCATTTATTTGTTAAATTAGTACGAACTTGCTCCTGCCACCCACTGACTATGCGCCCGGTGGAATTACGACAGTCCTAACTATTTTTTTAATTACGCCTCGGAGTCATAAAGTGTATAATATATGAGGCAGGTGAAACTAGTGAAGGTACGAATAAAATTAATTCAATGTCGAGATTGTTTCACATTGCTTTCGTAGTTGCTGCTTCCATTTGCATTGTGGGTAAATTAAAGAGTTCTGTATTCGATAATTGTCGTTTAACTATGTATTTTGAATTAATACTAATGTTAGCGTGGTAGTATAACGGTTTAGTGGAAATTTCGCCACTGAAATTGTAGAACTAGAAATCAATTTCTCACATTGATATAGCCGTACGTATACTTAACATAACATAACTTCACGCTTTTATCCCCGAAGGGCTAGGCAAAGGTGTATACACACCCACATTTCGCCTGTTATGTTGAGGTCCAATGTAGAAAGAAGAAGGAAAGAAAGAAAGAAAAAACATAAAATATTTTTAATACACACATTACTTTGAAAAGTCAGAGGTGTGTGCCCGGGGTACCTAGGGTCGAGCCCGAGACAATCGACTCGGCTCGTTGCGTACACCACTAGGCTGTCGCCGCTATTATACGTATACTTCTTAAATAAATTATTTAACATTTTTATAACCGTATTTTACTACGAGATTACGTTCAACGAAATCATTATTCAATATCTGCCCAACAATATTTTTAAGCCCGTGATAGCTTAATCTGTGTTGCCGTCATGAAACAAAATGCAATCAATTATTATAATGATCATGTTATCAGAGTGCTTGTACACGTTAAGAAAATGTACCGTGTCTGCGGCAGACAAGACAAATTCTTCGTGTACACGACAAGAATTTTGTCTGTTCTACACACGAAAACTTTCGTGTCTTCCGCAGACAAGACAGATCGGAACGTGTACACGACAAGATTTTTTTCGTGCAGTCGTCAGTCGGGCGTAGGGTTCGCAAGTAATAACAAGTCTGATAATCATTTTCGGTTATTTATAAAAATGTTAAGTACAAAGCGAAAAATAATGATAATTGCATATTATTATTATAACAAAATGTAAAAGGAAATAAAAAACAAGAGACTTTACTGGGTTCATCCAATTATTCAAGAGAAAAATGAATTTGGTGGGTTCATTACCCTTTACCGTCTAATGCGACAACATGAGGAAAAATTTGTCGATTATTTTCACATGAAAATAAGTTGTAGAAGATTTGTCCCACAATACCGGTTGTCCCTCTACTAAAGTTATAAGTAACTCATCAGCCATTTGGTACTCTACGCTGCTATACACGTCCACACCAAACGCACAACAAAAACTACCCACAGATCACTACTTACCTGGCTGTGTGAACCCTACTACTCCGCCCCCCACCGCTCCACAACAACGATTGCCACGTCGTGTCTTGGGCAGACAAGATTTTTTTCGTGCACCGCTGCGAGCAGTGTACACAGTTCTTTTCTAGTAACGACACGAATTCTTGCATAGGCCCGGTAGAAGTACAAGCGCCGACGGTTCCACCGTAATCGCGAAAGCGACGCGTATTATCAAAATTTTACAGGCATCAAGGGGAAATTTCGTTGGCCACCGCCTACCATAATAAATAAGAAATTACTGACTGTACTCACCGAAATAGGGAAGTTTCATTTTCTCCGGAACATAATGAAACCTTACCCAATTTTCACAGTTTGGAATTGAACGAGATATTCAATTACTCTTCCTCTAGAGCAATGTTACTTCAAGTAATGTAAAAATCTCTAAGAATTCCTCATTGGATTTTAATTACGGTGGAATTTATAATCAAGCTAGTTCCTCATGTTTTAACTTTCTTAGTGTGTTTTTTACTTGGAGAAATGTTTTTGTTGTTATTTTGTAATGATCAATGTTTTCATCAGATAAATCCAAAAATTGTTTGGTCGATAAACTCAATAACTTTTTTACTAACAAAATGTTTTCAGTGGCAAACTACTCAGGCAAGTGAAAAACTTAATATCATAGGCAAGCGATTACCACATAGAGGTATATTACACACCCACACTTCACCAGTTATGTTTCGCTCTCAATTTAATAAAGGGGCGAGCCTATTGCCATCGGGGCACATTGTTAGGCGAGCGATAATTATCATTTTTAATAGACACATAACTTCGAAAAGTCGGAGGTGACTGCCATCTGGGGTAACCAGAACACAGAAGATGAACTTATTTGTTGTTCTTTGGTCTTACGCATCAGCGGTCACAACAAGCGAATAATTCTGTTTTTGTTCTTGTTGCTTGGTCAAATCTACATTTTATTATCGTTTAACAATTGGTATACAACCGATGTTTAACAAGAGCAACAGCTGTGATGTACGTATATAAGCTAGAAGGTTTGAGTACTGCTTTCCAAGATTGTGCACCAAATATCTTGTTCTGTTAAGGTAGATATTTGTCTTTAAAATGCCTCGAATTAAAAATATATATACACAAAACTGCAGGTTTGTAATGTTTTATATTTTTATATCTACTTAAATCTACAGTTTAGAAGCTTCAATTGTGTTTAAATTATGCTGAAACTTTGGAGCATTAACGTTAAATAGGCTTAAGTTATTATAACGGGTAGGCTGGTGATTCTATTGTGTAAGACTTATCAAAATTTTGCCTGTGGCTCTCTTGTTCTTTTTAATAAACCTAGAAAGAGAAGACATGTTGCAAAAGCTGAGATCCGTCAAGTTCAGTCTCACTAAATTTTCAACATAGTTTTGGATGACTGGTGGATTAAGCTGCCACCTCGTCGTTTAGCACTGTGTCGAGTATTGTCGGCTCAATACCTAAGGTGATCCGCAAATTGTTGTTTTGGATTTCGGCGCTCTTTGTATCTCTTGACGGAATTCTCGTACAGTGCGCGATGCGACGCGTTGTACTCTCACACTAGCAAAATGTGCACAATACTATTATTGGGCATCAAGTTTGAGGGTTGTGATTTTATTACGTATTTAAGTAGGTTTCTGTCGTTAGTATGGACCTGAGCTGGGTTGAAAGTGAGCTATTTGTCGCCTCCAATTATTTGGCATGATGAGCTTCACAGAGTCTCATGATGTAAGCGAATGGGATGCACACTGCACAGTGGCCGACAGTCGTCAAGTCGTGTTACGAGTGGGCGGGACACAAACTCTCAGACTTGTAACAAACTTCTAACAACAGTGTTAGAAGTTTGTTACAAGTCGTGATGTGAAATAACAAGACTCACAGTGTCAGACCGTCTGATAGCTGACAACTCCTAATAGAACTGTGCTAGAATTGTGAGTGAGAAGTGAGATAGTAAGACCAATAACGAATGTGTTTAAAATAGACACATGATATTATACAAACTTTGTCATCACTGCACGAGACCCAAGTGTTTGCCCTCACAATGTCTGAACTCTCAGAAGCACGTCCCAAAATCCTGCTATGCATATTAAAAGATATCGGCAGCAGCTCCAACCGCGTTATAACTACTTCCCATACAAAAATCAATCCTTACATTGCTCCGTTGCGACGTGAACGAAGGACGAACAAAAACACACTATCACGTTAATTAAGTATGGTTGGAAGTCTGTAAGGAATTGATAGACTGTAGGGTGCAGTACATTAAACCTCCAATGCGTTCAGCAAACCTTCACCCAGACTTACTGCTGCTATTGACAACTTAATCTCGACGATAAAACTTTTCTTAACTCTGAAATCGAGTCTGCTGCGCCGTTTTGCATATGTCTAAGATATTTTATTGAGATGTCAAATAATATTTTGCCGTAAAAATGAATCTATCTGTGTTTTAAGGTTTGGTTTCTGAAACAAATAAAATGCTGTCACATACAAAAAAATGGATTCTGTGCATAAACGTTTGGTTAGCCAAAAAATATGATTTGCCTCAAATACATATGATTTAATTAATGTTGCTGATTATTTAAGCTCTAACTGTGTGTATGTAGTATGCATTTAAAAATTTTTTATTTAGCGGTGTTCGAGATCAGCGACTAAACCGTATATTTTCTCACTATTTTGTTTCCTTGAACTCAAGTTCAAGATAACACAAACAGGACACGTTCGCAAAGTTTTCGACGAAGATATATCTGTTAATAATGTTCTATTCCGTTCTAATAAAATATTTTCTTACATATTTATCCGGGTAATATTTCAAGCTTGTGTACATACAAGTTATCAAAAAATATACTTGATTTATGCGTCCTTATTAACTTTCTTGTATATCCGAAAGTAACAATTATGTGTTCGTATAAAAATTATCCTGTACCTACTATTTATAATCAAAAATGAAGTAGCATATTTCGCATCATATTTTTTTTAAACCTTTTTTCACATTCTTAGTATAGTTTTTTTTTATTTATCATCTAGTTATTTCGCCAAGTTAATACGAAGTATTTTATTATGAGCCTATTAATATTTCTCCCTCGTCACATCTAAGTGTGTTATAGCTGTGCGCTAGATAACAATATACAAACAAGTTGTTAATTGTGGCAAATTACGACTCCCGTTCTGGTTTTACGAATGAGCCTCGGTTTCTTGGCAAGCACATATCATAGACTTAAACTGCGCGAAGTAAAACAGAACACATCGGTACCGATGCAGTTGGAGACTTATACCACGGTAATAATATCTAACAGTATTGTAACTCTATACAAAAGCACGAAACTGGAGTTATACCTACCCGCCTCGAGCGCAGTACACATTAGACTGTGCCCAACTGTGCCTAAAGTACACACGGCCGCGATCGTGCCGCAGCTCGCATACGGCGCGTCCATGAAGTTAGCTTTATGGGCGCGTCTGTAGGTACAGAACTCACGAAGACGGCCGAGTTACAATACTGTTAGATTATATTACCGTGCTTATACAGTGGAAGCGGATATGGTGTCCTGAGATTAGAATACGACTGTTCTGTTGATTGTAGTTTTACTGCTAGAGTGTATTGACGGGGGTTGAATCCTTTGTGCCTGTGTTTGAATAAGCTTGCAAGCAAATAACACAATTGGATCTAGCTTTCTAAGGTGTTGAATTGCGTTCTCACTAGTCTCATGCATTTAATGTAATGAATTAAACATCGAAACGAGGGCAGTGATAGCTTAGTGGAGAGACTAGCATACTTCTACGCAGAGGGGTTGGGTTCAAAACCAAAGCGTGCATTATTGGCTGAGAAAAGTTATGTGCGTGTTAAATCAGTAAATATTTTTTGATGAACGGTGATAAAATTAATCGTAAGGAAACCTGCATGTCCGAAAGTTTTCCTTAGTTTATCGTAATACATGTGAAGTCTACCAACCTACTCTAGGCGAGCGTGGTAGAGTATGGCCAGTGAGAAGAGCAGTGGTGCCGTTTATTTTGTGACTGATATTTATTGATTCAAATATTATGTTCATATTTATGCTGTTTGCGTTTACTTCTTATGTCTGTAGCATCAACTGGTAGAACTATATAAAATACTAGCAATTTAATTCAAGTATTTAGTCCGCAGTTTGTCTACAGTTTATTAAAATTACGTTTCTATTATAATTATCAATTCAAATCATACAAACATTATTAAAATTTATTATTATATCATTTTGTTGCATAATTAAGTATTAATTATTCGTGAGTTCTATATAAGCAGAGATTAAATATCAATCCATAACATTTGTTATAAATATTGCAATATAAATTTTATTCTCTCGGAATTTAGTCAAAGATTGTCCACATTCATGATCTTATTTTGCATAAAGTATTTTAGATGTATTTGAAAACCTTAATAATTTTGTACAAAAATCTCTCACATTTTAGGACGCAGTGCCCTTTTAACTAACTTTATTTTTGGCTTTTTAATCACTCCCAAACGTTGACAGTCTTTCACTCTATTTTTGTATTTGAATCTAATAGGTAGAAACCCAACCATCGACTAAAAAGACAGAAAGAAAAGTTAATTTCAACCCCATTTAAATTGTATAAATATTTATCCTAAATAATAAAAAAAGTTATTTTGTACGGCATTTAAAATTTTATACGTTTATGTAGTCATCACCATCAGCCTTTTTTGTAATCTGTCCCACTGCTGGGTAGTGATAAAGAAGTGATGGTCAGTTTCGACATAGAATCGCTTTTCACAAACGTACCGATAACAGACTGCATGGAGGTAATTAGACGTAGGATCAGTGAGGACCATATTGCTGTGGTATATGCCGACCTGGTAATAATAATAATAATAATTAATTCTTTATTGTACACCAGGCAATAACATGAGTGCATTACAGAGTTTCTTATAAACTAGTGTTACAAGGGCGGTCTTATCGCATAATGCGATTTCTGCCAGACAACCGTGTACGGACAGAATTAAATAAAAGGACAGGTAGTATGCGGGTGCACTATAAGGGCCTCCGCAAACTAGCCTCTTTTTTTATACAAAGTAAATAAAAAATATTTTATCCAAAAAAGACATTGCGAGCTACTGGTGTCAAAATTGAAGCTAAAATAAAAAAAATATGACACTCATTTTTCTCTTTATCTCTTACCTGACTTCAATTTCTTTGGGTCGGCGCTGTATGGACATACATTCTCTTCCATACTTCTCTGTCACCAGTCATCCGATCACTTCCCCCTTTTCTTACATATCTATTTTCCTTTTGTCTTTAGTCAGTTTACTGCATGTGATGTTAAGAAGAGCATTTTATCCATTAGCTCCAACGCTGTTGGTTGTGACGGTATCACCCGTAATATGATCCTTCTCATCCTTGATGTAATCCTTCCTATTATCACGCACATATTTAACTCCTCAATTTCCAGTAGCGTATTCCCTGCAGCTTGGAAGTATGCTCATCTGATTCCTCTACCTAAAAAATCCAATCCTGTATCCTTCGCTGAATTTCGACCCATATCCATACTACCCTTCCTTTCCAAAGTCCTTGAACGTCTCATCTATTACCAACTCAATTCATTCCTTATTAGAAACGATATCCTCAATCCTTTTCAATCAGGTTTCCGTTCTGGTCATAGTACCACTACAACCCTTGTCAATTTTACGGATTTTCAATATTACGGACGATATCAGGTCAGGTATGGAGGACGGCAAGCTCACAATTATCTGTTTGTTGGATTTCAGCAATGCTTTCAACACTGTTGACTTTGATGTTCTCCTTGCCATTTTAAGCTCTCTCAGCATATCTCCATCCGTGACTGACTGGTTTCGTAGTTACCTGTTTGGCCGCCGGCAGCGTGTCCATCTGGATGAAACTTATTCGTCCTGGTGCGCCAATTCTGCGGGTGTACCTCAAGGCGGCGTTCTCTGTCCTCTGCTCTTCTCGATTTTTATCAATTCTATATCTATTTCTATTTCAAGTTCCTACCACCTCTACGCAGATGATCTGCAAATCTACTCACAAGCGAAGCTTAAAAATTTGTCATTAGGCATCGCCAGTATTAATCAAGATCTTGTTGCCATATCAGAATGGACTAAAACGTATGGTCTTAAGGTTAATCCTGTTAAAATCCAGGCTATAATTATCGGCAGCTCTGGACTTATTACTAGGATTAACTGGTCAATGCTTCCCCAGGTGTCATTTGCAGGTGTTTTTATTCCTTTCAGTAAAGACGTTAAGAATCTGGGGATATACATAGACACAACACTTTCTTGGACCGTCCAGCTACAATACATCAGCCGACGTCTTTTTGCTGCCATAGCATCATTGAGAAGACTCCGTAATTTCCTTCCGACTGCCACTAAAATTGCACTTGTGCAATCTATTCTTCTTCCCATTCTTGACTATGCCGATGCCAGCTATCTCTCAATAATGATCAGCTTGATAAACTTGAGCGACTCCAAAATTTCTGTATAAGATTCATATACAGTTTACGCAAATATGATCATATTTCTGAATTTCGCATGAAGCTCAAGTGGCTGCCAATCCGCCTTCACCGGAATACTCACATTTTCTGTCTTCTCTATAATATTCTTTACAATCCTGCTTTTCCCATGTATCTCAAAACACGCTTTGAATATATTCACGACACACATACGAAGTGCTTAAGATCATCGGAGAATCTTAGATTGAAAGTTCCTGCACATTCTACAGTTTTCTACGGCAAATCTTTTACTGTACAAGCTGTACGATTGTGGAATTCGTTGCCAGAGACAATCAGACAGGCTCAATCCTTGACAGTATTTAAAAAACTTGTCACCCAACACTACTTGGCAAATATTCCATGACTGCTCTTTTTAACTTGCACTGATATTGTATATATTTATGGTATCTATTTATATATGTATATATATTTTATAATGTTTATACCTATGTATGTAGTAATATTGGTATGTAAATATATAAGTATTATATATATGTAACTTAACCATATATTCCATTCTTGGTTGTCTGGAAGAAATCGCATTTTGCGATAAGACCGCCCTTATACCACTAGTTTTAAGTTCTTTATTTGATCATTGCATTTGTATTTCTGTTTTTCTGGTGTACAATAAAGAATTTTTATATTATCTTATCTATTCTCACACAGTTATTCCATTTTTTATTTGGTAGCCCCCTCCCTTTTCCTCTCTACCCTCCTATTTATCACTTGTTTACCTAAATTCACACACACATTCTACTTGCAGACTACTTTGATATTTTCTCTATTTTGGCATGGTAAAAAATATTAATATATCATGCATCATTACCTTTAAGAATGCTATTTTAAAAGTATACTGGCTCATTTAAGTCTTAACTTGCAATAATTGCAATTCGATCTTGCAAAATATAGTAATCTTGCAAAATATAAAAAGCATATCAAACATAAAAAAATCCAGAAATGGATCAGAAAATTCAGAGACCGGTGCACCTACATAAAAAGAAAATATCCAGTCCAAACTGAGGACATCCTCCTTTTTGAAGTGGGTTGATTAAAGCATCCTAGAGCATCCAAAAGCAACGAAAGATTTTAATACAGGACTTTTCTGAATCCCTCCCAATCAAACGAACGATCGTTGTTTTAGGATGCGTATAGGATAAAAATCTCTGGCTCAAGAAAAACAAGGACACTTGATATCTGTCTACACTTATTTGTCCCTTCTACCTATTAAGACTCACGTGATTAAAGGACGACTCCTTACCATAGGTTGTCACTTATTTTTTAACCCTTAAATAACACTGTGGGGTAATAAAATTCTTCACCCCAGGGCAGGGGCACAACTTGTATTTTTTCTTGCGATGGTAGTGTCATCTCCTAAAGTTGCCAGCCACGTGGCGTTAAAAAGAACTTCCATCTAATCTGCTTAGCTACGTGAGAAAATTACCCCAGGGTGTCAGTTACGCATGCATTAATTTCTCATTAATTCAGTCAAATGTTTGATAAACTAAGTTTACAGAGCTCTGCGAAGCTGCTTTTTTGGGTGCAGCGTCACAAGAAAACCTAAGATAACCTATTAAGTTTTCTGAATGGATAAGCTTCCGGAGCGGACGAGACTTTTCATATTAAATGATATTTTGTATTGTAGAACTATCGTTAATTTGGTGTACAATTAGTAATTTAATGAAATAATGAAGTTTTTAACGTAAAGCACTTTAGTGTTATTTAAAATGTTTGATGCTTTGTAAAAAATATCCCCTTGTAAACGACAAAAATAATTTATTTTGTACAACTTTTAATAACCGTTTGGGGTAATTTTACCCCAAAGTTTTATTTACTATTCTGTATCTGAAAATAAGGATGTTATTATAGGGTTTGACTAGTGACTGGCTTAAACAGAATAAATATCGATAAAATTATGACAGTGCTTATAATAAATATGTAAGTTTTTATTAAGGCAGTACCTACACTACCTAGGGTGATGTACTAGATTTTGAGGAGGTGACCCTTATCATAGGTTATGATAAAGCTACACTAGCTACTGCTTTCTTTATACCGATGAAAATATTAAGCCAGCTAAAGTCAGTATTTTTACCTACATACAAAAACCAGTTCTCGTATTACTTTCAGAGAGCATCATCTATCAATTCAAACGTTAATATTAATACGAAGAAATGAGTGCAGTAATGTCCATGCCATCTATTGTTTAGAACATAAAATGTAGAGTATAACTTGCCAGTTTTCGATAGTATAAGTCTATAAATAATAGAACATAATTTAACATCATTGTAACGAACATCATTTAATTATACTGGTATATTTATGTTTTTTGATAGAAACCTATATTACTGATATTGTTCAATTATTGTATTACAACGATGAAAAAATTTATCAATTTATCGATAGTCGACTCGGCCGATTACCAACAACACACTACAGCACTACGGTCGCCGCGTCCGAACGCAGAGAGTCGCTAAAACGCGATGCAGCATCGATACAGTTGCAAAATCGCCGGTCGCCGATGCTAAAAGAAGCTAGTTGGCGGTGGCTCTAAACTAAAATATAAATAACAAATTAACATGATTATTACTCTATGCTTAAAAGTAAAATAAGCTTATCTAAACTGATAAGAAAAACATATACCTACTTACATCCATTATCTATATACATAAAATAAATATGATAATAATATTAAATAAATCACAAATACTCGTATATAAATAAATAAATACACACATATATATACATACATACATACATACATAGTCTCACGCCTATAACCCCGAAGAGGTAGGCAGAGGTGTATTTCTACACCCACTTTTCGCCAGATATACTTTAGTCCCACGTAATAAGGGGCGAGCCTATTGCCGTACCGGGCACATTTCCAGACTCCGTGCTGCTACTGAGAATTTCGTGACAGAAAAACGCAATAACACTGCCCGACCCAGGAATCGAACCCGGGACCTCCCGATCCCACGTGCACATTTATGCCGCAAGACCGACGAGGCAGTCGTATAGGGTTTGATGTCGAGTTTTCCGTCTCTACGCAAAGATGGTATTTGCATCGTGTTATCCCTTAGTCGCCTCTTACGACACCCACGGGAAGATAGGGGGTGGTGACACTTGTATTCTATGCCGTCAACCACACGGCCATATACGTATATATATATATATATATATATATATATATATATATATATATATATATATATATATATATATATATATATATATATATAGATATATATATATATATATATATATATATATATATATATATATATCAACATAAAATATATTAAGTAATATATATTATAATATACTATTATACAGAAGATATTATCACTGGAATGTTACTTATTATAATGACAAGTAATGTTTCTTTACAAGATTTTTAAATATTGGCAATGATTTCGAACGTCTTATCGTTTCCGGTAGTGCATTCCACAATCTGACAGCTAAAACAGTAAAAGATCTATCAAAGAACTTAGTAGAATGCACAGGACTTTTTAACTTAAGGTTTTCCGATGATCTCAAGCACTTAGAATGTGTGTCATGCAGATAGATAAATCTATTCTTGAGATATAGTGGATATGAAGGATTAAACAGAATATTATACAAGAGACAGAAAATATGAGTATTCCGGCGAAGGCGGATGGGTAGCCATTTGAGCTTGTTTCGAAATTCGGAAACGTGGTCATATTTGCGTAAACCAAATATGAACCGTACACAAAAGTTTTGGAGTCGCTCAAGCTTGTCTAGCTGGTCCTCATTAAGATCAAGATAGCTGGCATCGGCATAGTCAAGAATAGGAAGAAGGATAGACTACACAAGCGCAATTTTTGTAGCAATGAGAAGAAAATTTCGCAATCTTCTTAGCGATGCGGCAGCTGCAAAGAGTTTCCGACTAGTACTTTGCAGTTGAAAGCTCCAAGAGAGTGTTTGGTCAATGTATATCCCCAAGTTCTTTACTTTGTCACTGAAAGGAATTGGCATACCATCAAAAGATACAAGGGGAACTATTGACCAGTCGATCTTACAGATTAGTCTGGAACTACCAACCAAAATCCAAAATGACCTGAGTCTTTGTAGGATTAACCCTGAGTCCAAACCTTTTTGTCCAGTCACAAATTTGATCCAGATCATTATTTATTATTGTAATTCCTTGAGACAGGCTTTCAGGCTTGATTTGATAATAAATCAAAAATAAATCATCTGCATATAGGTGGTAGGAAGAAGCAATATGGTTGGAAATGTTATTTATAAAAATTGAGAAGAGCAAAGGAGATAGAACGCCGCCCTGTGGTACGCCGGCAGAGTTGTCACACCAAGTAGAATAGGTGTCATCTAGCCGGATTCGTTGTCGGCGACCAAACAGGTAACTACGAAACCAGTCGATCACCGATGGAGATATGTTAAGAGAGCCTAATCGGGCAAGGAGAACATCAAAGTCTACGGTGTTGAAAGCATTACTGAAGTCTAATAAACAGAGCACTGTGAGTTTGCCATCTTCCATGCCCGATCTGATATCATCCGTAATATTGACAAGGGTGGTAGTGGTACTATGACCAGGACGGAAGCCGGATTGGAAGGGATTAAGGATATTATTTTTAGAAAGGAATGTGTTGAGTTGGTTGTGGATAAGGCGTTCAAGAACTTTGGAAAGGAAAGGTAATATGGATATGGGACGATATTCAGAAAAGGATTCAGGATTAGGTTTCTTGGGTAAAGGGATGACTTGAGCATTTTTCCAAGCAGTTGGGAAAATGCCACTGGATATGGAGAAATTAAGGATGTGGGAAATAATAGGTAGGATTTCATCAAGAATTGGAAAGATCATATTACGGGTGATGCCATCACTGCCAACTGCGTTGGATGTTATGCATAAGATACTCTTCTTAACACCACATTCAGTAAATTGACTAAAGACAAATGGACTGTAATCAGGAGTTGGAAGCGTTGAGAGATAATTTAGGGTGTTTATTTTTGTTGTCCTATCATAATCAGACGAAGCAGAGAAGTGCTGGTTAAGCATTTTAATATCAATTGTATTAGGGGAAGTATTTTGCCGTTGCTTTCCAACCCCAAGTGATTTAAGAAATTTCCATACCTTGGATGGATCACCGTTTTGTACGGAGCTGTGAATGTGCTGGCGTTGTGCATCCCTACACGCTATTGCAGTGATTTTGCGCTTTAATATATTTTTCTTTATTAGAGTCAGTTGGTTTTGCCTTGAATCTTGATTTCGCCGCTGCTTTCCTTTCAATAAGAATCCTTATTTCGTTGGTAAGCCAGGGTGAAGGACGATGTTTCAATTTAATCGCACGTATAGGAGCATGTACATAATAAAGTGCAGTAATTTGCCTCTCAAATATTTCGAGTTTATCATCAACTGTTACAGCGGAAAACAGTGGCATCCAGTCAATTGCCCCTGCGTCACCACGAAGACGTTCAGTATCCATACCAGCAAAGTTGCGCTGTAAAAGTATTCTTGACTTTGCCTTAGGAGGACGAATTTTGTAAGAGAGAAAAATAAGGTTGTGATAGGAAAATTCGTCGGCACAGCATTGGCCGTGTTTCGCGACGTGGTGTAGTGAAGAAACGAAAATGAGATTTAAAAGTGAGGGTGTAGAATTAGGAAAGTGATGGGTGGCATTCAGAGGTAGAATATGAAGATTGCACGAGATTGAAATAGAATAAAGAGAGGAAGAACGCGAATCTTTCTTAAGAAGACAAGTGTTGAAGTCACCCATAATGATAGTTTGACTGTAAGAAGGAGATAGGTTAAGTAAGAGATTTTCAAAAGAGGAAAAGAAGTTAATACGCAAGGAAGGACAGTAGTAAACGCCGAGGAGGATTTTAGTGCGATGTAGCTCGACTTCCAGAAACAGGTGCTCACCAGCATTGGAGGGAGGCGGTTGTGAAGACACGTTTATCACAGTATAAGCTATATAGGATTGAAGGTAAATGGTGACACCACCGCCACCACCCCCAGTCCGGTCGTTTCTGATAAGCTGGAAGCTGGGCAAAGAATAAGAAGTAGAAGGAAGGCACGGCTTAAGCCATGATTCAGAGACAAGAATAGCGTGTATGTTCTTACAGTCTAAATTTGCCAGCATATCTGGGAAATGAGCGGGAATACTCTGTGCATTGATATGCACAACATTAAAGTTACTTGGAACATCGGAAAATACAGATCGGATGTTATCTGCCAATGAAGGAACACTAACAAAGCTGTCATCATCACTATCTGCAGAAAAATAATCATCGCTGTCACTGTTAGAATCCATAATATTATATATAATAAGTAAGATATAATAAAATATAATAGATAATTAATAGATATATAAATATAGCGTAAAAAATATATAACTTATCTGTATAAAATAAGATATAAACAAATACCCTAACTTTACAAAAACAAACTGTGTGTACAATATTCAATACTATCCACCTGCCAGTTAGTTATCAATATTAAAAATATATCATAAAAGTACAAGAATCAACCCACTTGTAGAAACAATTAAAATGTCTAAGATCCCAGGTAGGATGGCTTCTAACTTAAATTATAGTATTACTATAAATTCTTAAAAATAAACAACGGTATTATTTTAGCCCAAACAATAAATTAATATACTAATCTGTACGTATAAATTATTCGATACAATTTCAAAAGTGTATAATAATTGTGTGTAACAATAGCCCAGGTAACAGCAGTAACGAAACGTGAGTAGACATAGTGACGTGAAGCATAGACTAAACGTGAAGTACCTATCAAAAGTGACAATGACAACTAACTATAAACTACTCAGTTAAAAGTCAAAACAAATCTAACAACTTGACAAGTAAAACTTTTTTATATTCCAGCAAATAATTAATAGCACCGTCATTATTAGTTAACAGATACCATCGTTTTACAATCTTACAACCGTACCGTCAAAACAGATTGTAAACAAATACAAGTGTACAAGTATAAAATTAAACCACCCACCTGGAGATACAACAAAAGAGGAAAGATGAACAATATAAGACTATTTCCGAATAGCTGCAGCTCTTCTGGCTTTCACCGTCTCATCGGTTTTCTTTGCAGCAGGGGGCTGCTTCGACTGGTCAACAACGACGAATTGGGATAGATTTTGTAAATCCACAAAAGAGTTTATACGATGACGCTCGCCGTTTATCCCGAGGACGTGTACCACTCCTTTCTTCGTCCAGCATTTTGAGACGCCGAACTTCTCCCGGGCTGCCATAAAGAGGTCATGGCGGGCTTTTGTTAAAAACTCTGACGCTGTAATACCAGAGCCCTTAAGTTTAGTTTTGGCAAACCAAACTTTATCTCGGACTGACACATGCTGCAGTTTTACGAGGATTGGCCGGTGTTTGTGTGGTGAAGAAGCTGCAGGTCGCCCCATACGATGGCAACGCTTGATGTGGTCAGGAGTAAAATCATCAAGTTTCAAGTGTGTTTTTACTACACTCACTATTGTTTGAACCAGGTCATCTTTCGTATTTTCTGGAACGCCATGGAAGAGAAGAATCTTGCGTCGGCCTTGCATTTCCAAATGATCGACACTGCGCGCTAGTAGTTGGAGGTGTTGCTGCAAACCCGGAGGTGAGCTTCAGTTACGAATTCATGGAAGGTGGCAAATTCAGCAGCCAGGCCGGCAATGTTGGAAGGAACGCTGGTACTACTCTGCAGTTTATCTTCAAATTGTGTCATTTTATGGTGGAACATTTTGTTCAGGTTTTCTACTGTGTTGTGGATGGATTCCATACTGTAGTCATTAGTGAGTTTTCCAAGGAGATAACACTTTCTGGCAGGCAGTGTGTTATAATTAATAGTTTTAAATCATTTAACCAGTTAAACTATGTATTAAACAAATAATTATAAATTAAAAATCGAGAGCAAATTTTTTTATGTTGTCACCACAACTACCCACGTAATAAATTCATGGTACATCATTGCCTGACCACGAATTACTTCTTATACAGAGGTGAGTACTACCTACAAATTGATGGCGTAGCAATGGGCAGCCCGGTAGCTCCAGTGGTAGCCAACCTATGGATGGAACATTTTGAAAACCAAGCCATTGCTACTGCCCCATTAAGTGTAAAAATTTGGAAACGGTACGTGGACGACATTTTCTGTATTATGGAAGGCGATGAAGAGATGGTTCAATAGTACTTGGCACATTTAAGTTCAATAATTTCAATAGAGAGGATGGGTTTCAACTGTCGGGTATCTGGCATCCAGTGGTGCGTCTATGTAAAACCCGTGAAACTAAAAAAAAACTCAAACCGCGCGCTGACGTAGTGAGTGTAGTATGTCGTGATCGGGTACAGTGCGATAGTGAAAATAGTGGCAGTGGTGTTGTTCGCAAAAAACGAGTAAGAAAGCGGGTAGACCGTTATACTTGCTCGTAACATTCATCCACCCGCAATACCCTCAGTACATCTGTGAACATGGCGCTTGCAACAGTGCCGAAATATCGGTTACTCCAAACAAAGGTACGTGGTATATATCCCGAAAGACAATTTAAATCGATCGGTCATTTACCACGAAAGTTTAAATTCCCACAGATAGACACTCAAATTTTATTTATATGTATAGATAATGAATGCGGTTCATTCAAGATGGGTATATATGGGTAGATATAGTGAAGGCCTATATTCAGAAATGAGTATTTACGCTAAGATGATAATTCTGAAGATAATGTGCCTCGAGTAACTTTATTTTATTTTAATAATTCATAATACATTATTCAAAGACAGAAATAACAAGTGGCAGTTGATCAACAAGTCAGTGGCTTTTTTTAATAAAACTTTTTATCAAGAAAGCCATAGTGTTACACTAGCTAAGATACTGCGATATTCTGTTAGTTAAAACTATGCAAACGCTAAAACCGCTGACTAAGAGAGATAAGGACATGACACTTGACCTTGAGATAATACTTATTCCAATTGTGACGAAACACTTGTTCTGCTCTTTTCATTAAAAAAAAATTATCGCACTATAATCTTCAATCTTGCGTTGTGGTGGAATTTGAAAACAATGAATGCATGCAAGTACACCCACACTTGAAAAGTAATGTGTTGACCAGATAAGGTATTGTCTTCTATAGGGATCGAAACCACAACACAGTGCGCTGTTTTAGACGGCGTGGTGACTGTTCAAAACGGTTGGTATTTTAAAACTGCCAAGCCTCCTCTGTTTTGTAAACTGTCTTAAGATTAGAAAAAAAGTGGATTAATACGACACACTAATTATCATTCAATTTCGATTATTACAGACAATTATTATGCTCCGCGAAATAAATCGCGAGATGCGCAGTTATCGCTATTTTTTTACAGTGACGTCGTTTAAATGCCTGTTCTACTTATTTTTTTATATATTACTAATTGAAATGATGACGAAAAAGTGATGAACTACCTACGTCGTCATCGATTGGTGTAGTAGGAATATAAAGTGAGGCTGCGAGTTTTAGTTACACGCAATATTTAACTACAGGTTTTCTCACAATCTTTCATCATATATTTAATGTGACATGAGGGTCTGATTATATTAAATTACCTCGTTGTAAACTAAAATAAATAATCATCAATCATAAAGAAATAGAACCTAGGATAAATCATAGCATAAAGCGAATCCTAAATAAAACTTTCCCAAAGTAATGCCAATAGATAAAGGCTGGTTAAAAAGAAACATAATTGATTAATAAATAATAATGAAATATGAGACAATA
This sequence comes from Euclidia mi, assembly GCA_944739405.2. Lineage (NCBI taxonomy): Eukaryota > Metazoa > Arthropoda > Insecta > Lepidoptera > Erebidae > Euclidia > Euclidia mi. The sequence continues at coordinate 64,931,180 of OX123181.2, read as the reverse complement.
ATGATAATTTAGACCCGCTTTGATAAATGAACTTCTGGAATTAAATAAGGTTGAAACTTTCCTGCCCAACAATCAAGTTATAAATACTCAACAATAACTTTTATACTTATTTTAAATTGTCTTTCGGGATACCACGTACCATTGTTTGGAGTAATCGATATTTCGGCACTGTTGCAAGCGCCATATTCACGGATGTGCTGATACTACTAATAACTGATATAATTTATATATAGTGGATTTGGTGAAAAATTGCATTTGGCCAGATTAATTTGGTACAATTTATACGAATTAAACTTTAGTTGAAGATGTTGGATTTTCGGCTGTAGGAATTGATCTGGATATCCAAAGGAAGTATTAAAATTTCTTAAGCCTAAAATAATAATATAAAGACACCAAGCATTATGTAACCTTAAAGACAAGAAAGACTTCACAGACAAGAAAAGTGCCATAAGTATATTTTAATTTAAGTGTTTAAAAAATTTGGTAAATATCCATGGTTGTCTATGTAAAAATAGAATAATTTTTACATAGACAACCCACATAAAAGCATAAGTAGAAAAGTCTTGCCATAAATATTGTAACAAAGAAACAAATATTTTTTTAATTGCAAATATAATTTATTACTTTTACAGTGTGTTAGTTTAATACATAAATATAAAACAATTTAAAATATAAAAAGCTTATTCGAAGTGGTCTCCATTGGCCGCAATACAATCCTTTAAACGTTCAGGCCAGTTATCAATAGAAGCACGCACTCTTTCCATGGGAAAATTCTTCACCGCCAATCGTATGGATTATTTTAGGAACTCCAAATTATCATGGCGTTTAGAGAAAGCCGTACTCTCTAAAACTGACCATAAATCATAATCCAGCGGACTAAGATCGGGACTAGACCATGGCCAGGCTTCAGCTCTGATGAAGTCCGAAAGGATCGCTTCCAACCAAGACTGCGTGGACCGAGCTTTATGACCCGGTGTCGAGTCTTGCTGGAAGGACCATACTTGGTTATTGAACATGGTGTTGTTAAGGGGCTTAACTACATTCTCAAGAATGATATTTTGATACAATTGTGCACGATGTTTTGATACCTTTTTCACAAAAATATGGCTCAGTCACTCCTTCATAGCTAACACCCCACCAAACCATCACTTAAGTCGAATAACACCCACGTTGCACTCTGTCGACTAATTGGGAAACTTCCTTAGAACTTTGAGCATAAATACGATCATTTTGTTTGTTAAAATGTGGCTCAATTGTTAAAACGATTTCATCCGTAAACAAAAATTTTCTGTGACCTCCCTTTGCGTACCGCTTTAGTAGTTGTTTCGATTTTACTACCCTATTCTTTTTTAAATTATCAGTTAAGAAATGACCAGTGCATCTCTTATAGGCTGCAAGTCTTAAGTCATCTTTTAAAATACGCGACATGGTTCTAGGTGTTTTCTTCATCTCCCGAGATAAAATCTTTTGCTTTTGGACAGGATTTTTTCAAATTCTTTCCTTTACTGCTTTGACCAACTTTTTCGTACGAACACTACGTGGACGGCCAGGTCTTTTTCTGTCACAAACAGAGGTGAGGTCTCATCGTACCTATCAATAGCAAGGTACACAAACATTTGACTGATAAATCAGAGTTTTAAATATTGATTTTGGCTCCATACCTACTTTGTGTAATGCAATCACAGCGATTCGGTTGTCTTTATCACCCCACTCCATTTTAATATCGCAAAATATTGTACAATGTATTGGCGCCAAAACAAGAAAACACATTAAACAATCGTATAAAAATGACAGATTCCAAATTCAAATTAATTTTTTTTTCTATTGTAACAGTATTTATGGCCAGAGAAACCGTACTAATCGCATAATCTCACTTAATATATAGATAATAAGTGAGATTATGCGATTAGTACGGTTTCTCATTTTTATAATATTATTATTATTATTTTTAATTGACTAACGCCTGTACCCCCAAGGGATAGGCAGAGGTGTAGGTAATATTACACCCACATTTCGCCATGAATTTTTAGGTCCCACGTAATAGGGGGCGAGCCTATTGCCGTTACCAGGCACATCACCAGACTCCGTGCTGCTACTGAGAATTCGGAAAAACCCAGTAACACTTTTGCCCGACCCGGGAATCGAACCCGGATCCTCCGATCAGCAGTCGCATACGCTATCCACAGGACCATGGAGGCAGTCAAATATATTAGGATATAAAACAATGTCACAGATGAAGGTGGCTAAAATGTACCTGCACCCGAATATGAGATTCATTAAATTAAATTACATAAATTGTGCTTGCGAGCAAATAATTACGTCAGTCTACTACAATGAAATATAATTTAAATAATTGAGACAAAGATAGCTTCAAGTTTCGTAGCTTATTAAAATCTGACTTCGGAGTTACATGTTTCAATTGCACACTGCAAACGTTTTGAACCTCAGAACTAATAACTTTCACCTTACGGTAAGTGGGGAAACGATATTTCAAACTGCTATTAATGTTTGTTCTACAAATTTATTGCCCCACTAGATCCTATTTAAACCGTAAGGTTAGTTTTAAGCACCTTTGGTTTTGTGCAAATAGGATTTTATGAAGTTGTTTTATGCGTTTATAATAAAGCTACGGCGTAGCGCGTAGCCATATCGTAGACGGACGCAACCGCTACGTATATTATCGCTGTAATAATAGCATAACGGCTTGGCCACAGGCACCGGCGACGCGACCTGCGACGCGACCGGCGACGCGAAAACCACGTCACGGGCACACGCGCTCGCCGCCGCGACCAATATAGACCAGGAGCGAGACGAGATTAACCGAATTTTTTAAAAGTTAGCTCGACATTGTTTGGACTTTCGAGGGCAGCAGCTTTTTGCTCAAGATTTTATATTTGGAAGAATTAGAGGAGTACACGAACTAAATAGAGGTACAGGGTCGTAACACCGCCAAAACTCAACGCGCTTCGGTACACACTCTGTGCTGAATGCGTACTGAACCCGACGCTAATAGGTAAAACGGGCGTTCCGACCATACACAGTTAAAATTCGGTAAAGGTTAAGAAGGTACTTTAGCGTGATCTAAGTAACTAGGCATATGCACTTCAAAAAACTTAGGTATTTTGAAATCACAGACAGACACTTTCATTTTATTTATAGGTATACTGTATACATACATACCCATATGTATAGATAACATCCAGATTCCTATTTACGTTCCAAATGGCTGGCCTATCAAATTCCTAAGAATAATATCATGTTCGCGGAAAAATAAACTAAAACATTTTATACTGAATCAGCTCCGGCTACAGTCGCCGCGACTACCACTCGACGCCGTGGCATGCGCCGTACTAATTCACACATTTGTTTTGGTCGCGCGACGTGTCGCGCGACTTGCCGCGGTCCCGCTCGGTGCTATTCGCCGGTCGCGTCGCTGGTCGCGGCTGCGCGTGGCATGCTTAGAACATTTCTATACATTTGATTCAGTCGCAAGTCGCGTCACCGGTCGCGTCGCGTGAATTTTCGCTGCAGCGAATTGTCCGTGGCCTGGCCGTAACAGTGAGAGGATGGTCATGTCTTAATTTTTTTAAACTTCTGATTCATTACCTTATTGAGTTGTATTCAAAATAAGACAGTATGTTATTGCTTTGGTAAACAAAACTAGCATGGTTTTGTAAGTGAAGTGCAAACGGAAACCAGAAAAGTTAAGAAGAATCATAGAAAATATCAAACGAACGGTTTGTCAAGATGCATTGTCTAGTATAGGGTTAGTTGGAATTCATTAATATTCTTGGAGTACTAGATCTAACATCATAAATAACAACGGGATAGCAATTGATGCGATTATATTAATTAAACTAAAAATTAAACTGCCTCCATGGTCCAGTGGATAGCGTATGCGACTGCTGATCGGAGGTCCCGGGTTCGATTCCCGGGTCGGGCAAAAGTGTTAATGGGTTTTTCCAAAATTCTCAGTAGCAGCACGGAGTCTGGTTATGTGCCCGGTAACGGCAATAGGCTCGCCCCCTATTACGTGGGACCTAAAAATTCATGGCGAAATGTGGGTGTAATATTACACCTCTGCCTACCCCTTCGGGGATACAGGCGTGATGCTTTTTAATTATTTGTTTTTTATTAGCTATACCAACAATTATATGTGTAGGTCAGATTATCACATTTATAAATATGAAGAGGTAGACTCATGGAGGATACCATAATGCCTATCTCTTCATGGGAATTGAATGTTAATGTATACTCATACACTCACATTTAATTTAACCGTTTCGGCCCGATCTCGTGGGAATTTGGGAAATGCATCCCTAGGGTCTCCAAGAAACATACATGCCTAAATTTCAGCTTCTTGCGCCCAATAGTTTGGGCTGTGCGTTGTCTGTCAGGCAGTCAGTAACATATACAGATAGAGACACATAATATTCCCGATTTGGAACTGCGATACAACGAGTGTACGAAAATTATAATTCACCAAAATTACGCGCCAATGGTGCCTAGAAAACGTTGTAATTAGAACTTAATAGAATATGATCTTAAAAAAAGATTTAACAAAATAGTCCTGATATAAAGTGAATGACTACCATATATTAACTCATTGCTCATAATAAAACAATAAATACGACCAGTGTTTTGCAGGAGCTACATATTTCAGCAATTTGCAGAAGCTCTGTAGACAATAAAATCCTTTTTACTTTATATCCCTCCCGAAATTGCTTACTGCTGTCATATATTTGATCTACATGTTTTGACGATAAAATATCCAGAAGCTAATAAGGCAGCTTTATATGATAACTGATAAGTAACTGGTCGACCCTGAAGACAATATGTATTAAAATATTAACAAAGAGTTTTATTATCCAACCCCGGTACTTCGTTTTTACGATGGTATTCAAGTAAACTGTTTATAGGGGTTTGAACGGGAGTTTAATGGAATTATATTAACCTTTTTTTTTCTTAGAATCTCGTCTAAGTTTTAGAGCTTATGCCTCATTTGTGGCAAAATGGAAATTCGGTGACAAGATTTGACTGAGCGGTTTGGAAGTTAAATTTTATTGGTTATTTGATCAATTTTTCTTGTAGATGCAATGTCTCAAGTTCCTTTTAATCGTATATTACAGGAAATTGAGACATTGTCATTTTACAAAATATGAATGCTGTGTTGCAGCCGAAGCATCACGAAAGTGCAACTATTATTAACAAGAAGATGCCCGCAGCTACGCTCGCACATTTTCATCTAACCGTTTCTGCCCGATCCCGTGGATATTTCGAGGAATCCCTTCTAAGTGCACCTCTACGGCCCCCAAGGAACATACATGCCAAATTTCATCATCTTGAGGCCAATCGTTGTGGCTGTGCATTGTGTGTCAGTCAGTCAGTAACCCAAGAATCTTTTATATACACATAATATAGATAATATAATTACTCTTATATAGCTAAAATTTAAAAAATTATAGATAGATTTGTAAAACTAGTATATTTCTGATCATTTTATAAATTGTAATATAGCGAGAGTGACAAGGTTACACAAATCAAAATAGCTACTTTTCTAATGCACAAAATAATAACCAAATTTGTTTCACAATAAAATTACAAATTTAATGTGGAACAGAACTATGAAATATATAATATTTTTTAGTTTATTTATCATACCTAGAATAGATATTTGAAATCCAATTCATACTAAAATCACAAATAAAAATTTGATAAGTCCATAACGATTTCATTTCAATCCGTTAAGCCTATTGTGAGATTAATTCTGAAAACGGACAAAGTTTACTTAAAAAAATAAGTAAAGTCGCGAATAGTATCTAGTCCAAATTAATACCATATACATAGGTATATGATATTAATTTGGACTAGGTACATATAGATGTAACATGTGGTTGCTTGTTTTTCCTTCTATCACACAACGGAGCGATTTTATGGTATGATTTTTGTGTGTGAAGATGTTTAAGAGGCTGGCAAGTGATATAGGTCTCCCGAGCCCCGTGGGAAATCTAGTTTGTAATCAAATCCAAGGCCAAACACAGGTATATTCAACAAACCTGTGTATATCTTTTTAAATATATATTTCAAAGAAATACGAAGAAAATAATTTTGGACGGCTTTACTCTCATTGAGTGGCGTTTGGGTTTTGTTGAGGTTCCTTTGTATCCGGGAATGGTAAGATTTTATGGCAGGCAATTTTATTTATATTAAGAGAAGTAAAGAGAGATTTTCTTATGTATGAATTTGAATTAAATTACTTTAACGTTAAAATAAGAATTAGGTACTATTTACTGACTCATCAGCTGAATATAAAATAGCTTTGTCACGTGGATGCTTACTTTTTCTTTTTTCTTACTCTGCTCATTCGTGATATTAAATCTTTAAAATATTAATTTGTACATGGAGTACTTTCTTCTGTAAAAATAAGTTGAGGGTTCTGCAGATCTAAGACAAAACATTATATTACATATTTCTGTTGGATATATCTGCCGTCCTTTAACTAGAACCCCGTTTACCCTCAAGTAGTCCATTTTGTGTTTTGAATGCAAAGAATTACAGTTTTAAATTCTCTATATTTCTGCCTAAGAACCATATCTCTATCACTTACAGTTATAGAGATATTAAAACATGATTAACCGTTAAATGACAAAATATGCAACAAAAGCTTGACTAAAAAGTTACTATACCACGTTTCTTAGCTACGCACGTTTAAGTACCTTAGTTTCAAAATCCGCCTAATATTTTTTACATTTTTTATTAGCTTAAACTACGTTAATTGAATATTCTTGACTACAAATAAAGAGCGTATAACTTGTTTATAGTTAAGAATCAATTTTGATAAAACAGGAATAAAAACAAAGTTATAAACTATTTAAGATGAAAACCTTATCTTAATTCTGGTTAGACAACCATAACGGTATTTTTGCCAAGTAATCAATACTGCGATTTTCTCAAAACAATTTGTAAAAAAGCGTTATTTACTTCTAACATGGAATTGGTTAAAAAAAATATTAGTCATTCTTAACTTAATAACGGCTAGCTCACGTTCCCTAACTAGAAACACGTTATGCGTTTCTCGCGCTTCATTCATTCCGGGAGTGTGTGGGGATGCTATATGCGCGCGATGATAGGATATGCGAGCAGGTTACCATTCCGCTCAGAGAGCTTATAGCGTGCAAGCGTGCGTCATTGCATCGTGTTCCCGCCAAAGCTCAAATATGCCTACATATTTGAGCTGAACGGAACGGAACGTTACCATTACTACTATCCTCCTTAGTATCTGCACCGAATTTGAGGGAAGAATAGCAGACCAACGAATTAGTCATATTTATAAAATTGTTATGACTGCCTTGTTGGTTTGCTATTTTCCCTCAGACTAGGTGGAGTGACTACCTTTGACGTGCAGGAACTGGATGAGAGTAGCCGCGGATCCACCATTGCAGTCAGTCAACCGGAAGATGGCGGTCAAAACATCCAAAATAAGGCGAAAGTAAAAGGCAAGATACTTTATAGGCAGCAGCGTTTAGTATCAAAGACTTCACGCCACTACGATCGCCATTCCGTCTGATCTCCCAACAATGCGCCACACACGAAAAAAAACGGCTTCTGTTCCCCCGCGGCCCCGCTATTCCTCACTTATGTAGATAGCGGCCATGGTAACGGCAGGGCAAAGGGTGTGATAAATCTCCGGCAGAGATTCAGCGCGATATTCATTGAAGATCATACAGATATACGCTCCGAGCTCGTCACACTCCGATGAGTAGGTAGACACTATGTTTGAGGACATATCTCGGGTATATTTTTAGTGTAGTGTCGGGTCAATCCAGCTCTAGGGTTAGTGGCTGGAGTAGTAACAGGTGATCGTGTTGTCATGTATAGCTGTCCAAAGAATAGTTTGATCTCTTTCAGGAGCTGAGGTCTGGACGAGATAATTCTGTCACCATTTGTCTTCAGCCTTGCCAGCTAACCTGTCTGATACACAGATCTCTTTTGAACACTTTGGGACCGTTATTCTGCTCGATTGCCCCTTGAATACTCTTAGTGTTGTATTGGTGGAGATCGCGAGTCAGAGACTTAGAGATCTGTCTATTAAGCCGCCGATACTTTGGCATATCGTCGGAGGCATGCAGAAGCATCTTACGCCTTTTCTGTATAAGCTCGAGGATCGGACCAGTGATTTTATGGGCTCTTTAAAACGTTATGGGCTTTAAGAACTTTAAACCGTTGTGTGGACAGCATTCACTAACCTGTCACTAAAGTCGTCCACATCTACGCATTCGAAGCGGTTTCACAGTTAAAACTGAGAGCTCACGGGGATTTAGATTTGAACTGGCGCTGGTAAGAGCGTAGACTTGATTGCGTAGGATGCGAACTGATCACAGAGACATCTTTAAATATTAACCTCTTCAATGACATGATGAAATCGATCTCATTTTTGGTGGCACCATCCGGGCTTATCTAGGTCCACTTGCAGAATTCTTGTTTTTTCAAAAAGGAATTCATCATGAAGAGTCTTTCCTTCTCCATGACGATAGCCTGCAAGTGGCCCCGCGAATGCCGGTGTCCATATCTAAATTGCTCCACCCTCAGCTCATCACCGCTCGTTTGCCTAGTTTCGCGTTAAAATCTCCCATGACAACGGTGTAATTTGTTTTGAAGCTATGTATAGCCCGAGATATGTCCTCATACATCCTCATTGGAGTGTGATGAAGTCGGAGCGTATACCTGTATGATCTTCAATAAATATTGCGACGAATCTTTGCCGGAGATTTATCGCGCCCCTTGCCTTGCCGCCATTACCATGGCCGCTATCTGAGTCAGGAATAGCGGGGCCGCCGGGGAATAGAGGCCGTTTTTTTTCATGTGTGGCTCATTTTTGAGAGATTTTGCTTTGATCGCCACGCTTGGCAGACGGATTGGCGATTGTAGTGGCGGAAGTCTTTGATATTTAATGCTGCTGCCAATATAGTATCTTGCCTGTTACTTTAGCCTGGTTTGACCGCCATCTTCCGGTTGACTGACTGCAATGGTGGATTCGAGGCTACTCTCATCCAGTTCCTGCCCGTCAAAGGTAGTCCCTCCACCTGAAGAATAATAGCAAACCAACAAGGCAGTCATAATAATTTTATCATCATCATCATCATCAGCCTTTAACAGTCCACTGCTGGACTAGGCCTCTCCTTTGAAAGGAGGAATTGGCCTACTATACTACGCTGGCCAAACGGGTTGGTATAGGGTTTGTATCAAGTTTTCCTTCTCTTACAGTGCTGTTCTCTGCATAATATGGTCCCTCTGTCGGCTCTTACGACACCCATGGGATGATATGGGGTGGTGACATTCCGTATTCTTAATCCGTCACCACACGGACAAATAATTTTATAAATACGACTAATTCGTTGGTCTGCTATTCTTCCCTCAAACTTGGTGGAGATATTAAGGAAGCTAATGTTAATTATTACACAAAAACTTTCAAATTTTACCTGTTAATGTTCCCCGATATATTTGAGATATTGCGGGAACACGATGCGTAGACGCACGCTTGCACGCTATAAGCTCTCCGTGCAGAATGACTAACCTCCTTGCGCGCATATTCCATCTTCGCACGCATATGGCATCCCCGCACACTCCCGAAATTAATGAAGCGCGAGAAACGGATAACGTGTTTCTAGTTAGGAAACGTGGGCTGGCCGTTATTAAGTTAAGAATGACTAATATTTTTTTGAACAAATTCCATGTTAGAAGTAAATAACGCATTTTTACGAATTGTTTTGAGCAAATCGCAATATTGATTAATTGGCAAAAATACCGTTACGGTCGTCTAACCAGAATAATTAAGATAAGGTTTTCATCATAAATAGTAGCATAGCATTGTTTTTATTTCTGTTTTTTTCAGAATTGATTCTTAACTATAAACAAGTTATACGCCATACGTCAGGTAATACTTGCATCTTCAGCGGAGGAGTTGCAGGAGATGGTAGCAATCATGCATGGTGCGTTAGAGAGGAAAGGAATGAAAGTGAATGTAAGTAAAACGAAAGTTATGGTTTTTGAAAAGGAGGAATGCGTTACGGCTTGTAATGTTTTGATCGATGGACAGCGAGTGGAACAAGTGAATGAGTTTGTTTACTTGGGTACGTTGTTTACAAGAGATGGTAAGAATGAAGAAGATATTGAAAGGAGAGTTAATGCAGGTAATAGTGTGAATGGAGCTCTGAAAGCGTTTATGAACAGTCAAAACTTGTCCAAAAAGGCACGTTTGGCTGTACATAGAGGCGTGTTAGTGCCTACCCTTATGTATGGTAGTGAAAGTTGGGTATGGCAGAAGATATTTGAAAGTAAAATAAATGCTGTAGAAATGAGAGCACTTAGAAGTATGTGTGGTGTGTCTTTGACCGACAGAGTAAAGAATTGTGTGATACGAGACTGGTGTGGGGTAAAAGAAGATGTAGTGACAAGCATTGAAAAAGGCATCTTAAGATGGTTTGGGCACATGGAGAAGATGGATGACGATAGACTGACAAAGAAGATATATAAGGCAAGTGTGAATGGAACAGGACAAAGGGGAAGACCTAGGCGGACGTTCTCTGCCCAAATTGGAGACATCCTGAAAAAAGGACAAGTCAGAAGTACCCTTAACAGAAGAGCATGCATGAGAAACTTGATGGGAGTGAGTGAAGCAAGTGAGGTATGTCAGGATCGTTGCAAATGGCGTTCCGTAGTCTCTGCCTACCCCTCCGGGAAACAGGCGTGAGTCTATGTATGTATGTATGAATGTAAGTTATACGCTCTTAGTGTATTTAAAGTCAAGAATATACAAATAACATAGTTTAAGTTTATAAAAAAATTAAAAAATATTAGCCGAATTTCGAAACTAAGGTACTTAAACGTGCATTCAACTAAGAAGCGTGGTATAGTCACTTTTTAATAAAGGATTTGTTGCATATTTTGTCATTAAACGGTAAATCATGTTTTAACATCTCTATAACCGTAAGTGATAGAGATATGGATCTTAGACAGAAAGATAGAGAATTAAAAACTGTAATACTTTGCATTCAAAACTCAAAATTGACCATTTGAGGGTTAACGGGGTTCTTGTAAAAGGACGGCAGCAGTGTGCGGTTGCGTGCGGTCAGTAATTGCGTCATATTTATTTAAGCACTCGTTAGACGACTGCTCACGTGTAAATAACTACATATAATGTTATGTTAGCCGTTTAGTGGCTAGAACTGTGACGTATACGAGTATGTCCGCGGTGCTGTTTTATTAACTAATGTAATTTTGTTGTTGGGCTCTCTATTAATTGAATAGAAGGCAGTATTACATTTGTAATAGCTGTATAGGTTTGCTTTATACATGGGGAATAGACGTTTGTAGCCATTTTGTTGAAAACTGTGGTTTTACTACGGATATAATTAATAATATAATTTTGTAAAATAAAAAAACAATTGATTGGAAACCTAACACTGTTTTGATTCAACCCTTACATGGGTTAAGTCTGGAGTGACCGAGCAATGTGATATTGTGCGTGTAAAATTTTGTTACAGATTAACACACAGGGACGTGTGTCTTGTAGGATGGCCGTATCGGAATTATCAGTACGGGACGTCAATTGACTACGAAATGGAAGTGCGAAGTTGGTGCGCTTCGACAGAGTCTGGTGTGACGTTCGCTACAGTTGAAGAGGGGTGATGACGGCTGACGTTCAACGGAGCAACGACAACTATCACTTCTCTTGGAGACTCCGGGCGGACAACAAGTACCTAGAAACTGTCACTCGTTTCGTCTAGCTAGTCAGTTTTGTTAAATTTGATTTGGTGTTAACTTGTAACAAACTGTGATGTGAAGTGTTGATACCGGCCAAGAATCAAGCGACCCGCCGACATACATATAACAATCCCCCTGCAAACTTTATACGATGATAATAATTTGAATTTGTTGATCCTTTTTATATGTCGACTGTTGTCACGATATTGTTATGATATCATTTCACGATACACGGAAAAAGCAATATATAAAACCAACTTACCTTATTTATTATATAAATATTAAAACAGCGTACATCAACAATGTAATGAGAACCGACTGCCATCATAAGTAGAAATCCGTAACTGCCAACAACGGCACTGCATGAAGCCGACGTGAACCACTGACAAGCATTGTATTTTAAACATAATATTTTGTGGCATAACATTTATATTGACGCTTTACAATGTTTATAAAACTTCATAAAATATTTAATACTTTCCGGCCTGCCTATCAACGCCGCTCTGATGCATGCTGAAGACAGAATGCAAGGAGTACCTACTGTTTTTAAAGACCTAGAGAAGAAACTCATTCCAGGCATGACCTTCAGTAATTAAGAAACGAAGGAGATAAGGCCATGTCCATGTAGTGACGGATTAAGTATACAAAGTGTCACTAGCCCATTTTATTTCATAGATTTCGGCAGCGGCGACTAAGGAAAGTACGGCAAAATGATACTTATGTGAAGTGACGAATAACTCGACATCAAACTCTATATTCAAATTGAGATACCCCAACGTCCAGCATCAGACTGCGAAAGGCTGTAACTATGATGAAGGCTGTGTTCATTTTATGAACCGTAAGACTAATCAACTGGTAACTGTTCATGATTCTTAGTAAACAGTTTTAGACAGAAAATCGATATATACTGTAAATGAACGTTGTTTTAACCGTCCGTATAGCCGGGAACAGTTAAAGTTAGTTGGACGTATAGCATTTAGGTACTTATTAGTTCCGACAAGCCAAGTTTGCGAGCGTAAGTTGTTGAACTTAGCACAAGATTCGGTGCACGGCAATGAGTACTAAACGGGTTTTATTAGCTTTATAACACGTTGGTAAGAAAACGGCAATATGTTAACTTGGCTGCATGATAATATAGCTACGTATGTTATGAAATTATGCAACTTACAGTATTTTGGCTTTTATGAATTGCTTTTTTTTATGAATGAGAATTTTGTTCTTGCTTGCAGATAAAGTCTCACATTGGGTGTGCGCATTCCTTGAGCGTGCGCACGCCGAACGCCCGCCTGGCGCACTCTGAGGTGGGCCAAATACATACATATATATGGGCGCAAATTAATATATAATGATTATATTGTTACGAAAATGTTAATAATATTTAAGATTGATATTTAAATAACTATTTGTGAACACAGAACTTAGAACTTCACTACTTTAGAATATTAGACACTGTATTGGCTGCTTAACTGTTTATAAAGATTGGGTATTTAATTTATCGCTTAATTATTAAGATAACTCCAGAAACTTTCAAAGTAAAATCAATTAGTATTAAATAACATGATTCTGACACTTATTATGTTTTCGGTAATAAATAACATGCTATTATATTTACATCCTGTTGATAGCGCCATCTGTTGACCGAATGTTGTAAAGCAGCGTTTGGCTATTAAAATAAATTTGTTATTCGTGTAAAATAAATCATTTGGTGTTGTGCAAAATTCATTACAATATTAATGTCGATTTTTTATTTATATTTTATAATTAATTGTACAGTAATTTCAATTATATGTTGAAAAGGAAGTGGCAGTTGTTAAACATTAAGTGTAATGACGGTTAGTTTATAAAAAGGACTGTAGCTCACATTTTAAATCAATTCTGTGCTAGAAATCGTCTGAAAATAAACCAAGTAATATTATGTGAGTGTTTTTATTATAATGGAGTCTGGACACGATAACCCTGGCGTATCGCCGACATATACGTTATGAAAACAGAATTTTACATATCTATCAGAATTGGTTGATGTTGCTCCGTTTCGGCGAGATAGAAGGACAAACCAGCAGACACTTTTCCCATTTATTATATTAGTACGGATTTAATATTAAACCTATATTAAAACGAATCCTTCTGTTTCTCTGCGGGCAAATACGCATCCCCGGTCGTCTCACGCCAAAAAAGTGGATATAGCTCTCAACGAAACGTACCGGAAAATTACGGGATGTCTGAAGCCAACCCCGGTAGAGATGCTATATCCACTGGCAGGCATTGCCGCTTCAGCTGTCTGCAGAGAAGTAGCCTCCACTATAGAAAATTTAAACAGGAGACAGGTAGCAGACACCTATTGTATGGCCAAAGCCCAGCCACGAAGAGGTTGAAAAGCAGAAAGAGTTTTCTCACTACCATCCCAGCCAGCGACAACAATGCTTCCAAGGCCAGAGAAAACCTATGGCGTGACAAATTCCCTCTTTCAACCTTCATCCCTTTGGAGGAAAAACTACCTGCCGGAAACAGGCTTCCTTGGCCAACCTGGAAGGCACTCAATAGGCTGCGTACCCAGGTTGGCAGATCCAGGTACAATCTGTCAAGGTAAGCATTTATAGACCCAAGTACGAATAAATGCGGCTGTGGCGCGTCTCCACAGACGATGTGCCATTTACTTACGTGCCCCGCAGGCCCGGAGTCGTGTACCCTTGACGACCTGTATGAGGCAACGCCAAATTCCATCCGAGTGGCCGAGTTTTGGGCCAAATATATTTAAAGTGTTGCCATCGACACGATAAGTAAGTACGTAAAACGAATCGCGCATTAGGCCAAAATCTCGCAGGGTTTCATAAGCATAGACCTCATGGATATCAATATCCATCAGAATTAAACAACTATTTGTGGTCTCATACAGGAATAGAATCAGCGACGCTATCGAGTACATCATTGTTGGTATTTTGTTTCATTGAACTATTTTATTTTTGGCGTTTCGTGGTATTGGAATTCCACGTAGTACCTATCGAGCTGAAAGTTTTTTATTTATTTTCCACACAATATTTTTGGTAGATTCGATTAAATTAAAAACAGTTTCATCGAATAGCTAGCCTATATACAGTGCGTTGACTGGTTTTAGAATAATATCGCATCAACTAACCTAAAAGTTGAAAATAGCTTTGCTTTCATCTTTGGCGTCTGTGGACTAGCATTAACACCAGGTTGACGTTCTCAATTAATTTGTCACCCGTGTGTTGTTAAAAGTGGCCAGCAAGTGTCGCGAGAGAAGCGCTTCGCTAGTAGTCGAAGATCTAT
Organism: Euclidia mi; assembly: GCA_944739405.2. Lineage (NCBI taxonomy): Eukaryota > Metazoa > Arthropoda > Insecta > Lepidoptera > Erebidae > Euclidia > Euclidia mi. The sequence goes on along the minus strand of OX123181.2, from coordinate 64,916,129 downwards.
TTTCTTTAATAGATGAAAGACACATTGTAAGTACCGTCGTACAAAGATATAGATGCTGGGCTTCTTTGATTATATAGTTAAGGTAAACGGAGCAGAAGCATATCACGCTTTATCAGCTATAACCTAACCAACTACACGGCGACATAAAATATATGTTGTTCTTAATAAAATTTTATAACGAATTTCTGGGGTAGAATTGCTGAAGTTAATCTGTCCGGTGTTTTATTAATTAACATTAGACGCCGTTGCCACATAAAACGCGACTCTTTTTATGGGGTCCAGGGAATTAATGTGCTAGCGCAAAGTGGACTTATTAAACTTGAATACGTAGTCATAATTTAAAGTTTTAATTTTACGATAAAAACGTTTGTGCTCGGATTCTTCACATTATTATTGTTACTAGAATGAAAATTAATATACCTAACTTGAAGTAAATTGTTCTATCCTTTTATGTTACTGACTTTCAGAATTTTATTGGGTTTCATAGAATGAAACTGTTACATGATTATTATAAACTGTTTAGCATTTTTAAGTTAATGTACCGGTCAATTTGTTTTATAAATCGATAAGTATACATTTTTAGTCAACTTTGCTTCTGTTTAAGAAATTTTGTAATTAATCGTTTGGTGTGTTGCGTTTTTTGGGTTTGATTCAAAGGACAAAACTGAGCGATTCTTTAAGATACATATATTCTCAGTCTGAGTGTTTTTGTGTACGTTATCGAAAAGTTTAAAGGTTTTAGCTATAATAATATGGTGCGGCGGGTGGCTCAGGATCGGTCTATGTGGAGAGCCTTGGGGGAGGCTTATGTCCAGCAGTGGACGTCTTTCAGCTGCTATGATGATGATGATGATAGTGCGGGAGTTTATGAGAAATACTTATTTGTTTAGAAATATGGTTCAGCATCGAAACGCGTAATTTTATTACTTATTAATTGATTTACATATTATAATATATGCGTGTGTTACTAGAGAAATAAAATATTATAATTTGTTACTTTTAACCAAGTGTGAACTTTTAATTTAATGTTCAGAAAATTAGTAATGGCTTCAAAAAGTATACACACCAACACAAGTTAAATATGGACCACTTATTGTCTTTTATGAGCGTAACAATTAAGCAAAAATTCTATCTGGATCGTAAAATTTCTCGGGCCCCTTTCATTTTATACTATGTAGCAAGAAATGAAAATAATATCCTCAATGTTTCACGATAATGTTAGAACAGTCAGTGCTACCATAAACACTATTGCTGCCATAACTCCATGGAAATATCTTTGACTAAAATTTTCTTTGTCATTTCGCAGATGGAAATGATAAATAATTCATCATTCGAGCCTTACTTAGACTAAGTACACCATATTTCACATGGGTGGGCCCTTCTGTGGATGCGACATAAAATATAGCCGAGGTAATCCTATCCATCCATGATTTATTTGGAAGAAGGGTCAATGTGGAAAGTTCATAAGCGATATATCATCGTTTCATATGCAGAACTATTATAAGAGATACTGGGAATGGCAAAGACGGACATAATCATGCGCGGGTCTGACGAGTAATCACGAACACTCGCTTCAGTAAATGTTGAATCACTTAACATAATGTTTTGTAACAATTTGTTTTTCTTGGATGGGGTGTTGCAATGACAAGTTTTGCATTTCGATGTAAGGTTTAGAAAGATACGGAGTATTATTCTACGTGAAATGGGTAGGCTATGTGATAGAAAATAATTAAGATTGTTATCAACAGGAGTACCTACACGTAATGCGTACCTTTTTTTTTTGTTTTACGAGGTGGAAAATCCCTTCGGATCTCCGACTCTTGGGGAAATGAGAGCCGGAGTAAGTGGTGTAACCACTAAAAACCACCTCGACTTTCTCATGTACCCGTGTGTCGGAGAGTAGGGAATCGTATAAGCATTCGTCGCTACCCCTCGACGGGTATTGGCCCGCCAGATGGTCAGGCGGGCCCCGAACAAAACCTTTTTGGCGGCGGAATAAGGTGTTGGGCTCCGCCGCCAAAACACCCAGCGGCCGCAGAGGATAGGGAGGACGGCAACGTAACACCGAATCTCCTCTTCCTCTGCGGCCCCACCGCGACGCATCGAATGGTGCGCCCCCATTTGGTCGCGGGAGATAGGGCGCGCGGCAACGCAACACCGACACGCCTCTCCTCCCGCGACCGCGCCCGACTGCGAGGGACAGACAGAACTGTCCCCCGCATCCGCACCGTTGGACGCATCCTGCGCAGGCCCCTCTAAACCCACGCGGAGCGTCCACTCCTGGGATCTCTCTTAGCTTCACCGCGGGTGTCCAATGACGGTTACTGAGCCCCCCCACCACGACAAGGTGGAGATCCTACGGGGGGGACGTAATGCGTACCTAGTGATTTAAGAGGTATTCTTTGTGTGACCAAAAGTTGAGTGTTTTAAGTTTAAGAGTTATTTATAACCGTTATTTATATTTTTGAAACAGAAGAGATATTAATTTCCTATTTTTTTATTAAAGTCATGACTTTCAGGTAAATAACATCACTAAGGACACGGCTAAAATCCATCGAATTTTGTTAAACTGTTTAGGAGGAGCTCGGTTCCATACAAGAAAGTATTTATATTAAGAATTAGCTTTTGCCCGCGGCTTCGCGCGCGTTAAATTCGGGGTAACACAAATCTACTTTCAGTCTCAAGTTGTGTGAAGACACTCCTGATTATTCTAAAGACTTCAGAAACTCTATAGAGTACAAAGTAGCTCGGTCAGTATTCATGACACTATATATATACCATTATATCTACCGAACGGCGCATTTCTAAAGGACTTCGTATGCCGATTCCAAGTGGCGAGTTGGCGACTGTCGTCAGTGTAGTACTTAGTTAGCGCCGTTAGCGGCGCTGGCGTCCTCCTCCGTCTCTCTTGCTCACGTAGTTAAAATACACAGGAGGAACGTTCGTCTCTCTTGTACTCATAGAGACACCTGTCACAGCGCGACTGCCACGCCGCAAAGCGGCAATTTGGGTCACAGAAAGTTTGTCTACAGCGCGCCCATAAGAAATGCGCCTCTATGTAAAAATCTATGCCGAAAGGTACATAATAACATCACCTTTCATACAGTCAAGCCAAAGGCATGCTCCAATACATGTCCAATATATATCTATAAACACTTTCGCATTTATACCTAATTTTAGTAGAGAAAATCGTTTCAGCCGTTTAAGCGTAGTATATAATTATTAGTTTATATATGCGAACAATATAATCACCGTGCACAATATGACATTTTGTATAATGTATCAGTAATGACAGATATACGCACATGCGCACTCAATTATTATAGCGCATGCGTTCTTACTTCCAAGAGGTAAATTTGTGCCGAACAAACGTCTGGCCTCCCTACAATCCCACCCAGTTTAATTTTTGCATCTTATGGTAGCCTATGTCCGTCTCCATGGTCCAGTATATCTCTATATCGAATTTCAACATAATCGGTTCAGCCGTTTTAGCGTGAAAACGGAACATACATACATACATACAAATTTTTAATTTCATATTTATAATATTAGTAGGGATATAGCAATTTCTTTTCAGTTCAAAACAATAAGTTAAATGTCGTAAAATTTTCTTGTAGGTTTCGTTGTTTTGATGTCATTAGATCACGAAGTGAAAGTGGTAAAGTTTTTCTATTAGAAAAACGCCCACGGTCCAAAGGTCTAACGTTTATTCAATATTTTAAAAGAAATATGTATTTTATGTCTCAGAGGAGAAGGATGTGTCACCTTGCCTTCATGATCATTTTATAAATGGATTTGCATAATTATTGCTTTTAAATGAAGTTGTTTAGATTTAGGTGAGTGAACCAAGCTGTTGAAATGCCAAACGTATAAGTTACGTGACTTAAGTTTTTAGGTTTTCAATAGTTATTTACTAAATAAAATAAATACTAAAGTTTATATACAGAAAATTGCAGTCTATAAATTAATAAAATCAAAATATGTATTTACTAATATGCGCTTCTTGATGTCAAATATAATATAATATTTTCAATATTTTGAAGAATAAATGGAATGTACAATATATCTCTCCTTTTAATAGTCGCTCGTTAATAAGAACAAAAATAATCGCATTAGAACTGTGTATATATTTTAACCAGAAGATATTATTTTGTATCCGATTATTATATGAAATAGATATTGGTTACATAAATTACAATAATCAAACCAGTTACAAAACTATTTGGGTACACGACACGTCAAGCTCAACCGTGCACAACTTTTTAATTGAGATCTTAATTACTCACAGTAATTTATAAAGTGGGAATTAAGTAATAAATTTGCTTAAATCTAATTTGAACTTGTTCGAACAAGTTGTGTAATTAAAGTACAGAATACGGTAATTGGTCGGGGGATACATGGGCGTAAGGCACACGCAAAAACGCACCCGTTCAGCCAGCCGTGCACCCTTGCGGGATTTGCGGAACTGTTTTCGGTTTTCTGTGAATTAAGTTACGAACTTTACCTAGAATTGACGGAAATAACCAATGTCTTAGACTTGTCTTAACAATTCGCAATTTGTGCTAGCCGTTGTGATTGGTATTGAATTAAAGGTATTAGTGTATTACGTACCGGTTAATTGTTGATCTCTGTTTTGATATATTTGTTTCCATAACGCAACGAGTTTTACTTACAGTAGGATTATTAAAACACTGAGGAAAATTGATCAATGACAATGCAATTATTTCTTTAAGCAATAAAAATTAATAGGGCGCCATTTAAATTGCGTTAGAAGTTGAAGAGCAACTTCCATTAACAGAACCTTTCAAAAGCGAAGCGTAAGACCAATAAAAAGTAGCGCATAGGTAAACAAATTTTAGTAAAGCGAACGAGTTCTAAACCCATTTATGTATCTTGGAGCTCTTAACGAAAAAAGTTTCATAATATTTTCCGTTCTAAGTAAAAAAGTAAACAAACAAAGTACAGAAGGCAATCAAAAGTTGCGTAAACAACTTTTCGACGCTTACGTGAAGAGGGTGGCTGCTTCGTCAAATATCTTATGATGTTATGTTAAATCTTTTAGGGCGAGGTGAACGCGACGCCTGCCCGCTCGCGCCTAAATGTGTTACGACATTTGGAAGGATGTAATGTGAAGATATATCTTTTATTTAAGGAGAATTCTTAAGTGAACGTTTTTTTGCAGATAAAAAACAATGATTTTATGGGTTTGTGATATTAACTTTCTAATATAAGCATATTTTGTGTGATATATGAGTATATGAAGCCATTTATGCCGAATATACCTATATATAAATAATTATGTGAGCAGAATTTGCCTAGACAGACTGGGAACTGTTTGCAGAGGGCAGTGGAAAGTTAATTTGATTCATCCAGTTGTTCTAAGCAAGACAAGAGTCTAACATATATTACTGAGATTCTCAGCGATGAAATTACAAAGTACAATTACCTGGTATCGTCACTGATGTCAGGCCTGGAACTAAGTTAGGCAAAACATACAAATATATTGGCCAAAATAGACTGAATGAATTATTCACTTAGCTGTTCTTCCAAACTGATGTCTTCAGGACACGAGGGCACGTGGACGTCGACACCGGATTCACACAATTTAATTGCAAACTTCGCCGGAGGTCATACATACATACATACATAGACTCACGCCTGTTTCCCGGAGGGGTAGGCAGAGACTACGGAACGCCATTTGCAACGATCCTGACATACCTCTCTTGCTTCATTCACTCCCATCAAGTTTCTCATGCATGCTCTTCTGTTTAGGGTACTTCTGACCTGTCCTTTTTTAAGGATGTCTCCAATCTGGTCAGAGAACGTCCGCCTAGGTCTTCCCCTTCGTCCTGTCCCATTCACACTTACCTTATATATCTACTTTGTCAGTCTTTCGTCATCCATCCTCTCCATGTGCCCATTCTCGATGCTTGTCATTACATCTTATTTTACCCCACACCACTCTCGTATCACACAATTCTCTACTCTGTCGGTCAAAGACACACCACACATACTTCTCAGTGCTCTCATTTCCACAGCATTAATTCAACCTTCAAGTCTCTTCTGCCATACCCAACTTTCACTACCATTCATAAGGGTAGGCACTAACACCCCTCTATGCACAGCCAAACGCGCCTTTTTGGACACGTTTTGACTGTTCATAAACGCCTTCAGAGCTCCATTCACACTATTACCTGCATTAACTCTTCTTTCAATATCTTTTTCATTCTTACCATCTCTTGTAAACAACGTACCTAAGTAAACAAACTCATTCACTTGTTCCACTCGCTGTCCATCGATCAAAACATAACAAGCCGTAACGCATTCCTCCTTTTCAAAAACCATAACTTTCGTTTTACTTACATTCACTTTCATTCCTTTCCTCTCTAACGCACCATGCATGATTGTTACCATCTCCTGCAACTCCTCCGCTGAAGATGCAAGTATTACCTGATCATCAGCATAAAGGAGGCATTTGACGAGTAACCCATTCATCCTTAATCCGCAATCACTATGTTTTAAATCTTGCAAACAACTGTCCATGAAGAGGTTTAACAGCCACGGCGACGCTACACATCCCTGTCTAACACCTTTCTCGATGGTAAACCAGTCAGTGTATGCCCCGTTTATCCTCACATAAGCTCTAGAATCCTCATAAAGGGATTTCAGAGCTCGAATGATGCCGGAGGTCAATAGCGGCAATTACAAGTATTTACAAGACTATTACACAATACAATTCGCGAAGCTGGTTTAACCATGTGCTTTTCAAAAGGCGATATTTTATGAGACGGCAACGTGTTAATTTTTTAAGGCAAGAACAAAAAGAGTGTTGTGACATCTTACAGTGTGACCAGAGTCAAAAAATTACAATAGACAAAATAAAATGTTACTAAACTGATATTCTCGATTTAACCTTCATAGACTATATTTCTATTTCAAACATTATGTTTATTACCAAATTAAACATACTTAAATATTTTGTAAGAGTAATTTGGAATGCAAACATATTGAATGATGAATAGAAGCCAAAAATACAATTTACTATAACAGCTACATATTATAAAAAATACATACCTACCTATTACACCTTTTTAATACATATCTTTTAGGGTTAAGAAAAAAGGATGTGGAGGAAAACTTTAATATCATATAGGTACTCTGTTTTCTATAACGGAAAACTAAACTTTCTCCTTAAGCCATCTTGCAGCCTCGGAGCTTCATATAATAATAAAAAAGCAAACACAGCCAATTTGAGGCAGCTTTTGTTCAATAAATCGTAACAGTATCCTACTCTAAAAAAAAACTTTTTAATTCGAGCTTTACGTACATACATACATATACTCACGCCTTTTTCCCGTCGGGGTAGGCAGAGACAACAGAACGCCACTTGCTCCTATCCTTACAAACCTCACGCGCTTCCTCTACACTCATTACTCTTTTCATACATGCTCGCCGGTTGCGGGTACTTCGGACCTTTCCGTTTCTTAGGATGTCTCCAATTTGGTCAAAGCTTTACGTATTTTGAATTAATTGAAACGAACGTTGAAACGACATAAATATCACTTTACTAAGTATCTATTTTCTCCTGAAACAAAACAAGGAAGTGTGGTAGAACAATATTTAATTACAAAGGGAACTGTTTCTAATGGAAATTTTCCTTTTGAAACAAAAATAAAATGGGGTATTTTGATTCAATGTTATACAGGGTGGCGCTACCATAGGGGCAATTTTTAAACAGAGGCATAGCTTACAACATTCTAATGCCTTGTACCAAAAATCAATTAAATCGCTGCAGTAGTTTAGCCACAATATCGATTTCAAGTTCCGCAATTTTTGCACATGCTTTGAATTTATTTATTTTATTACTTCATATACGCAGAGTATATAGGCGGACTTAATGCCATGAGCATTATCTACCAGTCTACCTTAGAGTGGTGCAGAGAGATAAGCAGTAGGTGTATTATATGATGCATCGAAATAATTGTAATTGTCGAATTATTGCTCATAATAAACATACATACTTACATAACTATATAATATAAGAAAATACATAAACGAAATACATACACAATTAATACATAATTAAGAATAAAATCACAGATAAATATACTATGTACTATATATAATATATATATACACTATATATTATATGAATTCCACACAGCTGATACAAAACGGTCAACAACCCTACATTGCGCGCCGCGACTCACTACGACGCGACGCCTCGACGTCATCCGAAGTTAGGCTCAGCGCAGACAGAACGGAGCGCAGCGGAGAGGATTTTATTAACGCACTTGAAAATAAACTTTATTTTTTTTACAATAAAGTGCATAAATGCTTAAACCTGACAAAAAATATTCGCGCGTCCTCGAGGATAAGCGGGAATTCCCGCGCGGCGTCGAGTCGGCGCCCGCGTCGTACGCCTACTTTCAGTCAGTGTTGTTAATGAGTTTAACGAACTTTCGCGACAAAATATTTACTGTAGAGTGGTAACCCAGAACGGTTTACTCACGCAGGCTTGCAAGGTCGCGCGCAAGCTTGAGCATACGCAATCCGTAAAGAAAATGCCCGAGACCGCGGGGATTATTCCTCTCTGTCTGCGTTGACCCTTAGACGTCGTCGTCGTGCAACGTCGCTTCGCCTTGTAGGTACGACTCTTTGTTGTAGGTTTTTGCGCCCGAGTAAATTTTTACAGAACAAGACTTTTGAAACCTTCTAATTACCTTTTCAATAAAGTTACATAATAATAAAATGGATCGGTTCCGGCAAGCACGAAAAAATCTAATTGGGTAGTGCATTTACTGTAAGAGTGAGTAGGAACTCACTCTTACAGTGAATGCACTACGTGTGACAAGGACAAACATAGTGGAGCCAAATAGAGTTGCCCAATAAAATTATGAACAAAATATTGTAAACAGTATCGATAAAAATACCTACGCACCGTAAAACTTTGTTGTTTATTGTATCGATATTGTTTGTGTTTGAAATATAATTTTATTATTGTTGTGACAAGTCAAATCGATTGTACCGGTTTAGTAACGTTTGTTTAGTCTATTGTAAATTTTGACTATGGTGACACTATGAACTCTCATTCACTGCCTTGTTCTGGAAATTTCGCTGGTCGACATGTTGAATTTCTTGCGCCTACGCAGTATTGTATTTTTGCATGTTGGAATTATATTGATCGCCTTTTGGAAAGCTCGTCCTAGTAGCTTCGCGAATTGTTTTGTGATAAAAGATAAACTTATAACCTATTGAACATTGTAAAACTTGTGTGAATCCGTGCACGTGGTTGGTGCCCGACGACTTCTTTGAAGAAAACCCTGATCATTGGACTGGTAACTGTAACGATTTGCTTGTTATTTTGGCCAAAATTATGAGTTTAATCTTATAGGTCCACTCCGGAACATAGGTGAAGATTTGGTAAGTAAATTTGCATATAACTTTGAATTCATCGCTGTGCAGTCACAGTATAGGTGTCTAGATCTTTGCCTTGTCGTGGTCAGGTAGATGTATTACAACTTCCACTGCACACTCTGAACAACTTCCTGCCTGCCTACGGCAACTCTAGACAGTTTGTATTTAACGTTAATGTAATCGTCTTATCAATGACTTTACGTTCGAAAAGTGTGGTACAAACGAAGACGACGTTTTTATTAATAAGTAAACAATGATAAACATGTAAAGATATTCAATTATTTAATCATTTGAAATAAGTTAATAATTATTGACTATTTTAGCTCTTTCCGTATGGTATTTTAAATGGTCTAATGGGTTCAGCAATTTACTTAAGAATTATTTTATTTTTATTTTATTTATTATGGGTTAAAAAACAGCTACAAAATACAATTTTACAATAAAAATACAGAAATAGGATATACAATATTGCAGCCCACAACATTATCCACGAATTACAATAACAGAATAATTCAAATTGGGACACTACAAAGCATTTATTTAATGGTACATTTAAATACATTAATTGCAAATAGAATTAGATTAGGAATTTACAAAATATAGAAAAAAAGGAATAGTAAAGAGTATAAAATTAAAATAATGGGATCATGCCTACTAATGGAGCTGTAAAATTCATGAATATTAATATATGATGTATTAAATAACATTAGAGTTTGCAATTACATATTGAATATTATATAAATTAATCTTCTAAGTGTTTAATAACATTTTGCGTGAATTTATACTTGGAAAATATAAAAATGTCAATGTCAATAAAATTGCGATTATAAGAATCTACCATTCGTCGGATAGGGCAGCGCAATCCAGAGTTGGTTCGACAAGAATTGACAGCAAACAGTGTACCTGCACGGACACTTCGCTTATTTACGGTTCGCGGGACAGTGTAACATAAAGTATTGGTAAGATCTGTGGAATCGAACTTATTATGCACAATGTTGTGTAACACATTAGCTTCCAATAACTTGCGCCTAGACTCTAGTGTCAGCAGATTGTACTTATGGAGTAATTGAGATATCAATTATAATAACTTTGTACTGAACTAATTGAAGTATGTGCATAGTATTTCATAAACATGTTTAACTGTGTCGTATTAGCAACACTATTAAGTAATAGCGATATTGTTAATACAAATAAAGAATGCATAGTTCATTATACATAAAAACATTATGTAATATTTTGTTGTTAACGTATTAACGTGTCAAAACTATCGACATTCACAGTAACTATTGGGTATCCCTAGTTCCATGTACCTAGACAAGTCGGCACCAGCGGCGCATCGGTGATCGGTGACTCATCAAAGCTTTAGTGCCGCAAAGACGATCGATCAGATTGCGCGCGCGCTTTTCTTAACTTTATGCGACAGTTGTTTTTGGTACTTATTTAATTGTGTGATTGTATTTAGTTGTATTATTTAATTGTGTTGGTGTTTAGTGAACTTTATCATTCGTAATTTTTGCATTATTTGTAATAATAATGACAAACTTTACGACGTCCGAATATGCGGATATGATTGTATTACGTGGGTTCTTGTTGATATGAAAAAATACCAGTACTTTCCTTATTACTGAACAAATTTCATTAGAGTGATGTGTAGAATTACTGAAAGAGGTAATTCGTGATAACAATGGCGGCCATTTTGAGATTTTGAAAATTTTGTGCTACTTTTTACGTGGGTTTGTGTTAAGTGGGTTTTTGTTGATATGAAAAAGACACCAGTGCTTGCCTAATGAGTGACCAAATTTCATTGGAGTGATGTGTAGAATTACTGAAATAGGTAATTCGTCAATAAATGTGTGTGAACTACCTCCGTGGCTCCGTCTGCCGCATAGCACACGTTGCCATTCTTACAAAGGTCAGTAACCTAAAGTCATATTGGTCTACAAATGGTGTTTCGTTTTGTGACTCATATTTTATAGTTTATTTTGTTTGAAATTTTATTTTTTTTATTTTGGCCCCAGGATCTTTTTTGATGATATAAAACATTTTATAGGCATCAATGCCACGTCCTTTTTAAATAAATGCCCCTATGGTAGCGCCACCCTGTATAAATCTTGATCAGCAGTAGACAAGAGGAGAGAGTGACAGACGGCTACGCAGAGGGTATGGTTTCGAATCCACGGCGCGCACCAATAACTTTTCCCTTGCTTAGCAATGAAGGAAAATATCATGGTAAAATCTGCATGTCTGAGAGTTCTCCATAATGTTTTTGATGGACATGTGGAGTCCGCTGGCTAAGTTAAACCTGCGCTTAGCCAGTGTGGCCGTTACTGTTCTCATAGTGAGAAGAGACCCGTGCCCAGCATTGGGAACGTATTTATAAAGGGCTGATGACGATGAACATTAATATAAGGAGTTACCAAGTTAAATACTTATGTGATAAATTCAAATTCAAATAAATTTATTTGTTAAACACAGGTATATGGTGAGATGTTACAAATTAACAACGGTGCAGTTCTGTGTCCTGCCAATGTTGGCGTACAAATATTAATATATAAATGACAAAAAAAAAATTAAGAACGTAATGAAAAATACAAAATAACACAAATCTCTAAAATAACAAACCTAAAAACTAACACATTTTACGGATAATACATTTAAACAACAATTTTGTAGTATATTAAATCTTGTCGTTGAGGAAGTCTGTAACTGAATAAAAGCACTTTTCAGTCAATAGTATTCGTAATTGTTTCCTAAAGAGGCTTATGTTTAATGTTTTTATTGTCTTCGGTAGTTTATTGTATATTTTCGGCGCTAAACAAAACACACTTTTCCATAAGAGCGCCGTATTAACCTTACGAACACATAATATATTGTTTTTACGTCTACTGCGTATGAGAACATCTGATAATCTAATAAATAAATGGGGTTTTTCTTCGCAAATAAGCGCTACTTCAAATATAAACAAAAATGGAAGTGTCAACATTTTATATTCAATAAAATACGGTCTGCAACTGTCCATTAATAATTGTCCATAAACAGTAATATTAGCATTCCGAACGTGTAATAACCATTTGTAAATTAATTAATGCATTATTACGTAATAATTTGATCAAATGTTTACTCCACAATAGAATGGCTGATTATAGTGGTTTCACATTGTGTTATAGCATTAAGCTTTGCTACTGTGAAATGGGTCTGAAGCGGATATGGCCAGTTGCAGTCATAGATACGGTGCGGTGAGTTGGATAAGGGTGTTTTATCCAAGGTTGTCTTTGACTGCTCGTCCTCAAGGCGTTTGTGATTGATCCTTACTGCTGTTCTAATCAAGGATGTTTTTTTTAAATAACTACATGTGAAATACTTCGTCACACTTCGTAACTAAGTATAACGTTTCTTATATCTATTAAGAAGTAAATATATACCAAATAGTGAATTCCTCACACCATAATTAAGAGATATTAAAAATATATTGTACGACATAATATCATTTCACGTTTTTTCTTCTTTTTCTAAGTAATTAAAAAACCTACTTTATATTTTTCTATAACACAGGCATAACCACTTCAGTAACGTACATCATGGTATCATGCACAGTTTACATAACAACTTTGATAAAAGCATTTGCTCCGGCTAATTATTTTGCAGACAACCTAGCTAATAAGCAGCATATTTCCTCGAACACACCTACAAATAAAAGTACACATCCTTCCACCATATTCTAATTTATATGTAGGTCTATAAGTGGAGAGGGCTGGGTGCTATTTGCACACATTTTCCCTCATAATTCCACCTCGGGCCAGGGGTAACAATCTAGCAAAATGCAGGATTCAATTTGCTCCTGATAGCTAATTTATTTCCCCTCCCGGCAACGAGTATACTCAACCGCATTAAGTCTTAGTATTAGATGATAATTTAGATTTCCCCTTAGTAGATAATTACATAGCAAATTTTATTTTTAGAATTATACGATGCATGAAATGTGGTTAAGATTTGTGGGGACGTGTTTATGGTAATGTTTTGAGTTTGTGACATAGTTACATCTTACTTTCTGGCAAGTAACACATTTATGTAATAAGTGATATTTTTTACTCGAAAGTCAAAATAAAATAATTAATGTTTGGTTGCTGTAAAGGACCTTCGCATTTAATTCATAATTTTGACCATAGAAATAGATAAGTACTAATATGATCTGTGATGTTAACGGTTTCCTGTAAAGTATGTAGAGGAAACCGTTAACGTCTACTTTTGTTACTTCCGTTCTATTTACCAGCTATCTGATAAAGATACTAAACATAGTACCAGCTTTGCTTAATTTGGACTCAGACGACCGTGTTTGAGTTTCCTAGGAGATTATAACTTTTATATTTATTTTAAAATTACTTCACGATATACATACATACATCACAAACACCGTCTAGTCCCAAACTAAGCAGAGCTTGCATCATATCTATTAGACATTAGAGAAACATACAAGTAGACTAGTAGTCTCACGCCTGTATCTCCGAAGCACAGGTGTAATATTTCACAAACATTTCGCCATGTTTTTTTTTATAAATAAATATATATTATACAAGTAGACTATATTTTTTTATATGTGCATAAAAACACCTAGACCATAACAAACAGCCATCTTCACGCACACAAAATATGTTTGACTAGAGCGGGCATCGAAAATAAATGATACCTTAAAATATTACCAAAATATTCTACGGAAAGTCACGATCATGGGTAAGTTCAGGCACCTAATACAGCGCGGCAACACTTTATTCACTCACACATATAAAAAGAGAGTTTACACTTTTTCTTTACAGTGAGACATCGTCTCTTATTTTATCTGAGGAAGAAAATTTTTTTAGTTTCGTTTGCAATAGAGGTCGTTCAGAATCTACCATTTTTACTTGCCTACATACAAAAAAAATTCGCTCGCTTAATAATGTGCTAGGTAGATGGCAATAGGCTCGCCCTCTATTCCATTAGGACCGAAATGTAACTGGCGAAGTGTGGGTGTGTTACACACCTCTGCCAATCCGTCAGAGATAAAGGCGTGAAGTTATGATATATTACATTAATAGCGTCTGACCAGCAGCGAGCCGCCTCGCCAATAGAGCTGCGGCGTGCGTTTTGAGTTCGATCAGGTCGCGGTCCAGTATTTTGTGTGGTCCATGAATTATTGTTTCGAGTCAGTGTGTAACTTGTGTCCGTTAGCTGAATGTTTGAAATGGTTCTCGTTATAAGAATTAATGTAGTGCAGAGGTTGATTTTTCTTATATTTTATTAGTTATTTATTAGGTAACCATTTAGTAAAATTACACTTTAAAATATACTACTCAAAACAAAATAAGGGCCACTAAGATTTTTTACTTAACCATGAAAACAATAAAGACATTAAATTGTTTAACTTATGTAACTACAAAATAATGTTATTGGTTATAATATAGGTTAACAATTGTTAAAAATAATGATCATAAATTGTTTTTTTTTTTTAAGTTCACAATGAAATTGGTCATTTTGAATGAAAAACATGAATAAAAGAAATCACCGGAAAAAGACAAAATACTGTTTTTGTCACTTTTGTTTCTTCTCTTTAGTAACGAGTATGTCCCCCTCCCTTAGCAATACACTCCTAAAGCCTCGTATGCATACTCTGAATCAAATTTCTCACGTTTCCATCTGGAATCTCCTCCCGGGCACGTTTTAGAGCGTCAATCAGCTGCTGTTGGTTGTAGACTCTTTGCTCATTCTCTCTAACCCTTCGTTAGCTGGCCATGGTAATACCTCAATATGCGACCGTTCTAGAACGGTTTGGGTCGATCGAGCTGTGTGTGCACGGTCATTGTCTTGCATCAGGATGAATCCAGGCCCCACTTGCTGTGTAAATGGGATCACCTGAGGCTTGATGAGGTCCTCGTTGTAACGTTCTGCAGTTACGGTTTTCGGTTTTACCGTGTAAACTAATCCCACCCCAAACCATTACGTTGGGACCACCGAAACGGTCAACTTCGTGGATGCAAGACTCCGAAAACCGCTCGCCGCGTTGCCTCCACACCCTAACACGCCGATCATCATTTAAAATTTTACTTTGCACTCGTCTGTAAAAAGCACCTTGCCCCACTGATTAATCCCCCAGTTCAAATACTGACGGGAGAATCTTTAACGGTTTGCACGTTGAACCCTGGTCAGAGGAACTCGAACAACTCGTCGTTTTGACATTTGCTGGTCTTCGTGCAATCGATTACGTATAGTCTGATCACTGACAAGGGTACCCGTTGTCAGCCGTAAGTGGTGTTGTAACTTACGGGCCGTTACTGTACGAGCACGACGAGCACTTAGTTTGGCGTAGCGAGCCTCGTGCGCCGTTGTTACACAAACTATACCTGAACCGGGTCTCCTGGCAACACTGCCGGTCTCTTGGAAGCGATTCCATACATTTTGAACAGCTCTTAGAGAAAACCCCAACTGCAAACCCACGTAACGCTCAGAATGTCCTTCTTGAATCATAGTTATTGTTCTGGTTGCTGTAATTGTATCCATGTGCCTTCGTATTGGTGGCATGATTAACCGCTTGACCGCGCACAAGTGACTATTTTCACTTTTTGCAAAAACAGATGAGCGCGTAAACTGTCATTTTTTCCACGCTTTTCCGCTGCTCACTAATCTGTTTGTGGAACTCGAATAACTTAACCGATTGCAATATGTTGCATATCAGTAGACGCGTAATTAAATGAGCTCTCCAGTGATATAAATTAAAACCATATAATACGGTTGAAGCCCACGCAAGGGCAGTATAAAGTGAAAATTAGAATTTTTTCCCGCCATTTTTGAGCGCGATTTTATATTTCTGACATATTCCTTTTTCTCGTCGTTTTTTTATTATGGGAGGTATATAAATATTATACACAGTTAGAAAGGTTATTTAATTTACTTTTAGAGGAAATAAATATATTGAAAAGAAACATTTTAATATTAAACATAAAAAAATAAAACAAAGATTTCTTTTTTAATTGGCGCCAATATTCATATTTTATTTTCTAAAATACCTTTTTATGTTATATATCAGATTCAAACCTAGATATATTTCTTTCCAACTAGATTTCCAAGTAAAAAAAAACAATTCTGATAAGAATCTTATAAGAATTATTTTTATTGGAACCGGCACAGTTGTTTACTTTTTCCCGCCAAAAAAACTGAAGTTCCCGCCAAAATATTCGATACCTAATATCTCATAAATAATATGAGTATAATATATTTTATCAAAGGTTTATTTATATACTCATCATAAAAAAATAATACAACGCATAAATGTAACCTTAGGTATATACATACATATGTATTTAAACTTTTTTACATAAAATGACGTTTTTACGATAATTTTTTGTCTACAATTAAAGTAATACACATATTTTATTTTTTAATTTTTTTGTAACTTCGTAATTCATCAGTTAATTTACAATAAAAACATAAAAGTATGATATATAATTACATAATTTGTTTACAATGATGTTTTTAATCCACAATTACGCCCCGCGCGCGGAATGCAAAGTCAGCGAAATAATTTTTTTTCAAATGCTTACATTTAAATAATTTTCTGCAAGTATTGCTATTACTTTATTTTATTACATGGATAATATCACCAGGTACATGAAACTACAACAGCGAACCAGATTCAGCTTATACTTTTATTATGATAAACAAAAGTGTCGAGTAAGTCGGTAAAGACGACATTGTTTACGTTACGGCCGCTCGCCTAAAGTAAACATTTCATTTAAACGTAATTTGTTTTGTACCATAAGAATGAGTCATTCATTAGGTTGCAGAAAAATAAACACCACTCCACTCAAGTTATTAACAATCGCACAAAAATAAATTAATTGAGCGCGCCCGTCTTTAACTGGCGGCGCGCACTTGAAATTTGTCGATGCTTAGTAAGCACTTAAAAATGGTGAGCGGTTAAGCGGAACGTGAGATGATAAATGAATCAATTAAACTTGAAAAAGTACAATTTCTTTTCTAAAATAACCGAAACAAGTCAAGAAAACAATCAAAGAAAACATAAGAATAACATCCAATTATTTTTTTTCATAAAATGATCGCCTATTTTTTTCAAATTAGGAACACGAACACCAGCATAAAAGAGATCAAATACCAAAGACACGGTAATATAATCTAACAGTATTGTAACTCGGCCGCCTTCGTGAGTTATATACCTACCAGACCCGCCGCATGCGAGCTGCGGCACGATCGCGGCTGTGGGTATTCTTGGCACAGTCCGCACAGTCTAATGGGTACTCTGCTCGAGGCGCGTAGGTATAACTCGAGTTTCGTGCGTTTGTATGGAGTTACAATACTGTTAGATATTATTACCGTGCCAAAGATCTCGTAGTATAATGCTACTTATCAGTTACTTTCAGGTTACTAAAGTGCACTTAAATGTAAATAAACTAGTGGCCCAAACAGTTAACTTCACTGACCAAAATACTAGGCTTTATTTTATTTTCCTCTTGAGGATACGTTTCTTATAGTAAAGTATAAAACTCTAAACCAAGTTATAAATTGTAAGTATGCACACATCGTAGTACTATAATAAACGTAAAAGTTTGTAAAGAGAGATAGATGTAAAGTGACACTGGATCTTTTGTCTATCTTTTTCGTGTGAGTGTGTGGCGATAGGCTAGTGAAGATACCAACAGACTGCCATGCAGAGGGTATCGGCTTTGAATCCACGGCGCGCATCAATGACTTTTCGGAGTTATGTGCGTATTGAATTATAAATTATCGCTTGCCCCGTGCCTCGCAGAGCACGTTAAGCCGTCGGTCCCGGTTGTCATGAAGATCTTCGACAGTCGTTATAGGGCATCAGTACCTACTATATAAACTGACACTAGTCTAAACTATGGAATATCGCTATCCCTTCGGGTTGCGGAGGTCAGACAGGCAGTCGCTCTGTGGAAAAGCTAATATTCAGCTAAATCCGGTTAGACTAGTAAGCGGACCCCAGGTTGAAACTGAGGTAACGCTAGGAGAATGATGATTGTGGACATCTATGGTGTCGGAGTTTTCAGACCGCCGAACTTAAGTGGAGGCCTCCACTGAAGTGACACTGTTCAAAGACTTTCGAGACTCTTTAGGATATCGGACGTACATATATAATTTTATTTACAAAATACTCTTACTTTTCACTACTATTATAAAATCAAAAGTTAGTGGTATGGATGGATAGGTATATAAATATATGCATGTGTGCTACGCTTTCAAGAGAAAACTTTTGAACTTTACAATAATAACTACCTTGCACTCGAGGTCGTGAATTTTTATTCATTTCGTTTTATTTACAGGCAATATTTTGTGTGGAAGATGACAGACTGACGACAACACCACAGCTACGTTGCCTCTACGCAACCACACTGCACGCGTGTCTATGCCCCTCTATGTTATTGATGATTAATTTTTGTACGCTACGCAACCAATAGTGACTACGAAACTACAACCATACTTTACAGGTGCCACTGACCGCAGTTTGTCGCGGCGCAGACGGTGTGGTTGTGGTACGTGTGAATCAAGTCCTAGTAATCTTTTCAATATCCTGAACATAATTTCTTGTCACATTTGAAAATACCGCCATACGGGTGTCATACAAAATATTATAGCTATTGTCTCTAAAGACCTGTTCAAACTAGATACTATAGTGAAAAGAAATAATGACTACATATATATATTCAAGTTATGTAGTATATTTTTTATTTTCAAGTTGCACATCCTTATCCAAATTTCATGGTGCCACCATTACCATAAAATCATCCTATTTATGATATTTACACGTCTTTGTTATACTGCACAACAGAAAAGAAATGCGTTCAAAATTCTAAAGAAGAATTCAAAGATAAAAATATCCCATTATACGTAATATTTAATAGGTACGTACTTATCGTCACGGCTGTAATCCGTCGCGAGAGGATCTCTCAAGGAAATGCGCAGGGAAAGCGACGAGGGTATTACTCCAAAAATATGATAACTAATTTTTTTTTGTTACAAAATGGACGGTATAAAGATGAATTTTATAATAAACTGATATCTGTACACATATAATTCTTGCGTTACTGACTGACTGACGGACAACGCCCAGCTAAAAATAGTGGCCGCAAGAAACTAAAATTTGGCATGTATGTTGCTTTTCAAGCGTAGAGGTGCACTAAGAGGGGATTTTCCAAAATTCTCACGGGACTGGGCAGAAACGGTTAATATAAGAATAATAAAGTGTGAGCGTAGTTTCGGGCATCCTCTATCAATCCTAAATTGCAGTTTCAAGTAGGTACTGCTCTACTACTCTTTACATAAATGTAATGCACTTATTATTATCAATTAATACTATTTATTCACCAGGCATTGTAGAGTGTGGTTTGGATGTGCTAAAACTCTTAAAAATGCTGGTTCCTCACGATGTGATCCATGGCTGGTTAGCAAGCGATTATTAAAAATTTAAAGTAAATCTGACGATATAACACAAAGCAAGTAAAGAGCCAACAAGAAATGGAAATTGTTTTAAATATATTTTAAAACAATTTCCATTTTTTAACTTAGGGTACAGATAAATAATAATGAGTTAGAAGGCAGTGATGACTTAAAATCTCGCGGGAAAATTGTTGAAGACACTTGTTTTTACTCTGGAGTTTGCATAATGAAATACTTGTGGAAATACAATATAACTTGAGTAGGGAGTCGGGTTAAGTAGCCAATTTGTATTTTGCCAACTTTTCATTTAGTTATAATAGTGGGATTACTTTGTAATGAAAAGTGACTTAAATGTGGAGCTATGAGCTTATAACGTTTATTAGATAATGGAGTTTTATATTAATTACATACAGCACTGTTTTAGAGTTAATTAGATTAAAGCATTTTCACCATATCGTTTATAGTTTCGAGGCTACTAATGACTTCTGTTGTACTACTATCCGCAGTGATTATCCCACGTTTCTATATTTTCAATGTACTTTAAGTTTGCCTGTCAATAAATGGTTTAGCCAAATCTTATCTTTTATGGTGTCAATTCATAAATTTGCAAAAACGTGAATAATCTTAAAATTACGAATACCATAATTAAGATCATGATGATAATATGATTTATTATGTTTGCAATAATTGGAGAAGATGACAATAACGGTTTAATTTATTGTTTAAACCCAAAAATACGGAAGATTCAGTTGATTCACCTGGAACTGTGTAAATAATTTCACGTTTATTTTATGGTTGAGTTACGTTTGAAATTGCCATTCTTAATAAGGTTCCAATTCTCGACGGCGTCCTATGTCACTTGGCTAATTTCGCCTAGAAATTGTTATCATTACGGTTTAATTTCAAAGCTTTGCGAGTGTTACATCAGTCCGTATAAACGCCAGTTTAGTATTTCTTTATGTTATTTGTTGAAGACATAATATAACAGTTTTAGGTAGTCACAGCTTTTAAACAGCGAGAAATAAAAAATAGACAAATTCGGAACAAAAATTGCTTGGTAATGTTTCATTTGCAGTTATACTACTATAACTGGGCATTAGCTTGAATACAACATCTGTAATCTGTCTCTTTCGGCAGTTTGTTGAGCAAACTGTTGTGTGTAATATTTCCACGACTCCTTTGTTCAAAGCAAGCTGCAGAGGACTATCTTCCCGATAACGATAGATGTAGATGATCAGCGTAGTTGGGAACTATTTCAGTAACGTAGTCCTGAAAGCGCAGGTTAGTTCTAGCAGTCCTGGGAAGACGGGTCATATATATGTATTGCCTTTATCTATATTGATAAAGGCAATATAATATGACTATATATGAATATGACATTTGTTGTAAAGACGTGTAGGAGATCATTAGATTAATAGATTAATGGGGTCGCTAACCTTTAGCTTCGGTATTTCGTAGTGCTACGCTTCTCACGTAAATTGAGGAAAATGCTCGCAATGGCCCGCTTCGATTGTATAGTTTGATATAACGGAAAACTCATAGAAAACCTATTTTAATGTAAAAAAATCGGCTTCTAAGTAACAAACCGATAATTTAAAAAAAAATATATTGGTTTCCTAAATTACATCCAATATCGTTTGTCTAGAACTTCCATATTGTACAAAATAACTACAACATGCAAATTAAAGGCAAAATAATGTTGCTGAAACAAAAGTAAAGACATTATAACAATAAAAAATAAACTAGTCGTCCATAGCTTCACCTACAATGTAAATTATACATATATTAAATAATAATAGGCGACGAACACGAAACGCCAACTTTACTACTCCATTTTGTAACGCGTAAAAAGCGCCATTTATTTGAGAAAAATCTGTCAGATTTCACATTTTGTCGTGACACAAGGCTGGATTTTACGGTTTCCTCAGCATGGGCATGTAATCCGCCGTGTCGGTGCGTTCGGCGCACAGGCCGTGTCTACCACGTCACTCGGGTGATTAAAGTGATTTACAATGTGGCTGCTCGCCCAAGAATTAAGAAGTTTATTTAACGTCTTTAAAGTAAGGAGGTATTTATTAAGAAGATTGTAGCGTGTGTGGTGACACTAAGTTATGTGAGAATCTAGCCGCGTTTCTTGTTAATCTCGCCGGCAAAGTTCATCAACCCACTTACGTTGTACATTGCATATTATATTAATTTGGTTATGTACGAGTCAATTTTGCTTTAACTTGTCAGTTATATGAGCTTGTGAACACAATGTCTGTGTGTAAATATACACATACAATGTATGTAAATCAATTCCTTTACAAGCAATAGGCTAGTTGACTAAAAAAAATTTATAAGTCCGTCTTTTAGATTATTCAAAAATAAGCGATACGTATTTTTTTATTTGTAAATTAAACCAAAAATGACCAAGATATAGCTCATTAAAGTTACGTATAACGTCACGCCATGCTGCATTTTTTCGCACTAGGTGACGTCACATAACTTTAATGGGCTATATCTTTGTTATTTTTTATTTAATCGAAAAAAGTCAAAATACGTGTCCAATATTTTTTATAATCTAAAATACGGACTAAATAAATAAAATGTAATTATTTTGACCCTGGAAACTACCCTATTGTCTTAGGTGATAACGATAAGATAAGTGCCATCTACCACATTGTGTATGTCAGCTTAATCGCTACAGCAATGACACATAGTCGAGTTCACAGTTACAGCTCTTGTTTAATTGTTCACTCTTTCTAATCTGTCATTTGCAGTGCATCTGAGTATAGAAAATGGCAAAATATACAGAGTCATCATCATCATCAGCCTTTAACAGTCCACTGCTGGACTAGGCCTCTCCTTTGAAAGGAGGAATTGGCCCACTATACCACGCTGGCAAAACGGTTTGGTATAGGGTTTGTATCAAGTTTTCCTTTTCTTACAGTGCTGTTCTCTGCATAATATGCTCTCCCTCTGTCGGCTCTTACGACACCCATGGGATGATATGGGTTGGTGACAATCCGTATTCTTAATCCGTCACCACACGGAAAGATACAGAGTGGTCGCTAGAATATGCAACCGATAATGATTCCATCCCTAATGACTTGATCTTGATGAAGATTCCTTTTTATACACCAGTGATACAGGATTATAATTAAGTGATATTGGTACTGTTACGGACTACGGGGTAACGGGATTGGAAGGAAACACCGAGTAGCACTGATGACACTTTATTCGACTTCACACACGACACGCCGTTTAATTTCGACGCAGACAGCACCAACACTAGCGTCTTTTGCACTGCACTTTTCACTGCACTTCACTGCACTTCACTGCACTTTACTGCACTATACTTTCACTTCACTTTTTTACTACTTCTTCTTTCTTCCTTTTACTTCTTCCTTCTTCTTCTTCACTTTACCACTTTTCAACTTAAACTGGCGCTTAGCGCGTCTACACCGCCTTATATACCCCTAAGAATGTTCTAGATCTACTAATTTCGATTGTCTTTTCGTTATTCAATTGTTTTTCCATCTCCTGTCTCTTTTTAACCTTTCCATTCCTTCTTGAAGTTTCTAGAATTTTCTAATCTTTATTCGAAATATTTAAATTTGTGTTTCTATCTCCTGTCTCTTTTTAACCTTTCCATTCCTTCCTGAAGTTTCTAGAATTTTCTAATTTTTACTCGAAATATTTAAATAATCTTTTAAATATTTGCCAAATATTCATAAACATTTTCCAAATTTCATAAAAACCATAATCCACATAACAGTTATGACTGGGATTTGAACCCACGCCTTCAGAACGTGAACGCAATGTGTTATCCGCACGGCCATCGCCTTGTTGTCAATGACTGGTGAATTTGGCGAACACTTGACACAGAGTGTATACGTCATCGAACTAAAAACTCATTTCAAAATAATAAAATAGTCTTCAAACCTCTTTGCCAATTATTGTGTTTCGTGACGACGGTTTGACATGACACCGGCCGTCACAGTACTAAGCAGTACTAGCATTTGTTACTTTCCTTATTTACTTTTATTTTGCTTATTTTAACTACAGCTGAGATAAAAGTTTGGCAAATTTTCAACCATTTAAAATATCAAACTCAAACCTTGCCAAGTGCTAAGCCTGGGTTATGGCTTGACAAAAATATAGATGCGACTAGTGATATTTGTATGCAGGTTCGTATTTACGTGTCCTTTGTCTGTTTTTTTTAAAGTACTAAATAGAAAAGATAAAGCTAGAAATAGTTCAACCACATCAAATCAACTACAAAACTTAAGAATTAAATTGTTAAGTTTTATTTCTACGTAATTTTCAACAAGACCATGATTACAAAAATTTCTTTCAAACAAACAATTTAAATGTTATGTGAATATGAAAATTACGTGAAGAAAAAGTGAAATGAAACTACACTTAGTAGTATGATGTGTCTCGTAAAGTATAGAGGTTATTCAACCCACGCACAAAGCTTTATTCGTTTATTATAGCAAAAGTAAAATAGAGTCATTGTTACCGTAACTTCTCAATATTATCATAATGTACTCAAAGAGAAGTTGACGTTTTCACAAAGTGCCCGTTAACTTAATGTTTTGTTTTTATTGTTTAGTAGAAGTGTAACTTTATAACGGCTGATTCAAACTTAAGCCAGTTTTTAGCTCCAAAACTTTAAATCAAATTAAATACTTTACATTATACAGTTGGAGCATAGACTTCGTATTTTAGGAGTAAGATATTAAATGCTGAGAGTTATTTTGTGGAAGATTCCGTGACATACTTTACAGTAAGTAAAAATCAAAAGAATTAAACAAGAGGTGTTTCACTAAGGCGAAGATCTCGCGATGACAAACGTTCCCTGGGGCTCGCTTCGGCTGAAACTTGGACAGAAAATCCCGCAATGTTCACCAACTTATTTCTACTCTCAGTTATGTTTCATTGGGTCGAGAGGTTAATGGAGATGATAAAACAGTTCCACAGCCGACTCGCCTTATTGTTGTGCATATTGTTTCCACTACGCCACTGTTCTAAGCCTTCGTCCTACTTATTTTTGTTTAATGAAATCGCCACGTTACTAAATTATTGATCGTCCCACACTTATTATTTCGTTTCACATTCCCCGAGTACTTTTTGTTTGAAAATGAATGAGCTCTTTTGTACAATTCATTAGAAACCGAATTAGCTTCTCGAGTTTAAAGTGCTCCAATTTCAAATGTTTGAATTTGCTAATGTTATAACAGGACTGTCGAGTATTTACACGTGTACAAGCAAGGAACATCGCGACAAACGTAGCTGGCAAGTACGTACGACGAATCTGCTAGTTTCATCAGATTAATTCAAGAATAGTATAACGAGAAAACAAGAAAAATCTTTTTGTTCTTACAGCAAAAACCATTTCCAAGTTAAACAGATCATTTCACGTTTTTTTTCGCTCATTGAATCAGAGAGTTTTTGTTCTATGTTTTTAAAGATTATTTCTGGAGTTCATTCGGAACTTTACCTTAATTAGAGACATTAGTTATCCGAAAGGGTAGGTGTAAATTAAAGCAAGCTGAGAGACGCTAAATTATAGACGGAACTTTTAATTATATTGACTGACCTTGATTAATTAATGAGATATGATTGAAATTGTGAGTTTTTGGTTTTCATTAATATTAATCGAAACATTATTAATAATCTCTTAGGCACGACGTTATTAATTGGTTGACTATTAAGTAGCGTGGTCACTTTGAAGGCAGGAGGGCCAGTCAATTTGTTTTGATTTGCACTCGAGAATTAAAGAGATACCAGTTTAAAAATAATATTCGCTACTGGCATTTGGCCGTGTCATTTGTATTTCTGGATAATGATTAACTAGGTGTCTAAACCTAGGCAACATGATTAATAAAACAGTAACGCGACTAAAAAAGAAGAGAAGAAGTAAATACAAATAGGGAAAGCGTTAAATAAGGTTTGTGTTTTTCCAAACATCGCATTAGGTATTTTAAGGTTCTTTAAATAACATAGTAATAAAATCACTTACCTGCTTCTAGATTCATTTTAAATTTCATGTATATTTGTTGTTCATCAACACACACTCTAAAAATATCCCTCATATTCTTGTGAAACTCTCTTAATAAAGGTTACATAATAAACATAAGTCCACGTAATCAATCTAAAAATATCAACACGAAAATCTCGTGGGCTGAATCTTAGTGAGTGAAGGATTAGGAAATTGCCCGTTCTAAGCGTCGAGATAATGACCAAGGACGGAAGGGTCTAGAATATTTGCAAATGTTGCAGCCAGCCTAAAAGATTAACAGAGCTTAGGGCTCCGGTCTTGTGTAGAAGCAAACTGCCGATTTTAAGTATCCGATGGTTTGGGCCTTTATATAATATTGATTTAAGCATAATTGGATTTGTGTAGCACTTGTTTCTTCGCTCTGAAACTTGCTTATGTCTATCTCGACAAATACTATGTGCTATTCTGTCTAATGTATAAGCTTATATTACTCCACTGCAGGGGTCGGATCGATATGGCCTTTTCAGATTTCATTTATAATGGTGCTTTGAACAATCCTACAAATTTTCGAATAAGAGTACCATCGGATATCTCAATTGACCGGACTATTGTTCACTTAGATGTCAGATCTGACGGTCACGTATGCTCAAATCTAGGTCTATTTGAGTACACTGACCTACCGCTAGAAGACTCGCTAGAACGCTCAATATAATGTTCTTTATAATGCTCTAGTTTATTTTTTTCTGTTACACCTCCGTAACACCCGAGAATGTTCAGAATAAGTGAAAACTGATGTCTGTCAGGTTCTTTGAATGACTTTACACTAAATGCGTCAAATTGATAGGAAATGCCGTATTGCTGGAAGAACATTTGATAAACTGTATGCCATTTAATTAAATTGAATGTCAACTGGGAAATTGAACAATGCTGAATTGGTTTCCCGAATGATGGAATACGAGCCTATTTACGCGTTGACTGCGGCGGTCTAACCTCCGCTAACCAAATAGATAGTTACTTATGTTGGATATTATTTACGGCTTAGACCAGTATTAGGATACGATACTGACTTTCTGTGACGACTTTCTTAGATCGTCATGACGGTCGAAATCAACAGCCTTGTGTTCGAAGTGTAAGTGCTGTGACTTGGTGTGATTGATTGGGATTTATTTGGTACTTCCTAAACATCATCACCATTGGTTGGGCGACGAAGATCCCTTCGGTCGTTGTCAGCAAGCTACACTATACTGTTGCCGCAACCGGCGTCTAGGCATCTGGTTACGTAAAAGATGGTAATGCTTCCTTCCTTGTCTGATGTGTCCTATGGAGCCTCATAGCCTCGCAAAAGGAGATGTCGGTGTTCCAGGCTCGCCCATTATGAAAAATGCAAATTCAAATTCATACTCAAATCAGCGTGCTTAGAACCACGAATAAAAATCCTTAGATAATAAAGTAACTTTTAATTGGAAATTAAGTTAAAAATCTTTAAAATATAGTTAAGGTTCTTTCAAAATCATGTTCCTTTTATAATTAAATGTGAAAGTCCAAATTGAATAAGCCAAAACTACTCCAGTGTAAATTACCCACACTAAAATAAGATATACACTCTCAGTTCGTTTAAAGTTGCACAGATAGCAACAAAAAGAATCGAGTAGGTTTAGCTCCGCGACAAAGCATAATAAGTGTTTTCTTTGAAAATGTAGGCCAGACATGTCAATGAATGAATCTGCTTGAGTATTTTAGTCATTATGGTGTATATATATGTATACATACATAGACTCACGCCTGTTTCCCCGAAGGGGTAGACAGAGGCATATTAAACGCCCACTTTTCGCCAGTGTCATTATGGTGTATGTTGTTTATTGAGATCACCAGAAAAAGAATTCATAGATTATGGCAGAATCGTTAGTGCAATAATATCGCGAGGAACACACAAATAAAAGACGCTATGTACACCTAAACCTGAAACAACAATTTTTAGATCGCACAAAATGTTGCCCCAACACTTGGCGTATCAAGTGACGAAACTGTTGCTTATAGAGCATTTCGTTTGACTTGATCTATGTATCACTTACATAATATATAACAACATACTTATATATTATGTAAGTACATAAGTAAATATATAATAGTGCACTAATATTGACGAGAGTATGGGTAGTCTAGTATACCTAGTGTGTTAACATCGGCTTTCAGTTTAACCAGATCCAATTAAGAAATCGGTTTGTATTAAACGACAGCTAACCGAATTCTGTAACTCAATAAGACGACTCTATCCTAAATATTAATTGAATTTCAGGGTATTTGATGGATACGAAACCAGTACGTCTATAGAGAGTGTCTAGGAGATATAAGTAGTCGATAGTAGAGCTCAACAGATCTGCTTTGCAGAATACGAACACTTTTCCTTTATTACATACATCTAGACGCAATACAAGAAAGAACAATGCCCATTTCTGGCCCAGTTTGGAACTCATGAACAACACAATAGAGTTTCAATTTGTTGTTGAATAATCCTTTTTATTTATAACTTAATTTATAGGCATTACTAAAAGTGTGTCGAGAAACTTATTCAATAATTAGGTTTAAAAAGATGTGTTAACGTCTAAATAGCCAACACGTAATAGATCAGAAATTGCCAGTAAAGAAATATAATATTAAATTGATTATTTTCTCTACTCAAAATGATTTTAGTGACTAGCAAATCTTTACTCGGTCCTTAAACATTTTTAATATGTGTATTTTTAAGGTATGTATACATGCGGTTAACTACAAATAAGTTCGATTTTGAATCAAATATATAGATATATAACCTATGACCGAGATCTATATCGATTAATAAATATCATTTAAAAACTGTAAAATGGGCAACACTTTTTTCTCTTAGTAAATGTCAATAATGTCATATTCAATTTATTTTGTTTGCTATTAACTATGAAATACTGTAACTATCCTAATAAAAGTACGTACACACCTAATGTTTTTTGAGCATAAAAATGTACTTCTTGTTATAAAACTATGAATGTGGCGGAACTCTAATCAATCTCAAAATTCTAGTTTAACACTCTTTTATCTAATGCAATAACAACTACTACGATTTTTCACGGTCCACACCAGGGCCGGCGTCTCTAAGAAAAATGGGCATTGTTCTTTACATACATGTGTTCTGGTGGAGAAGCTTCTTGGCATGTCTAAACAGAGCGCTATGCAGCTATGCTATAAGGCCGTAAAAGGTGTGTTCTGAAACTATGTGACCGCTTCCACTGATGCTAAGTTATGTAGCGATACGAGTAAGTGTCTAAACACACTATACCGAACTTACGCAACCGAAGTTTGGCATGATTGCGCCTGCAATGCTATTTGTATTACTGACGACACACTATACCGAAATTACGTTGCGTTATAGCGTACAGCGTTACTTCGGTCGGGCATAACCGCGTAACTTCGGCGGCACGAAGCTGGAGCACATTTACATCCAAATAAGATACCAATCCAATATAGAAATCAGAGTTGGATCTCTTTACACCGATGTTAACCTAGATAGGCCAATTAATATGATTAATGAATATCAGTCGCATCCGTAGCAAAATAGCACAACTCAGTATCAAAGCAGCCTTATAATCTGGACAAAATTAAAATCGTTCAATATTATAGTACGATATCGACGAGAATAATTCGGGTAAAAACGAATTGAGAAGCACTTCAGAGGTCTCTCTTCAAATTCACTAGAACATTTATTTAATGGCTTATTTGGCAATGTCTTAAGGCCGAAAAAAAAATCAAGCAATTAATTTAAGAATAAGGAAAAGGTGATTTTAACGTTTTATTGTAATCAAAATGGCGACCTCTTATGTTAATATTCATTGAGATATAAAAAAGGAATGAATTTAAATTGTTTTTAAGGATTTTTCTTTTTATTAGTAGAGTACTTTATTCCGTACTTCAGTATACTAGGCTGTTTTTCTAGCCAGGGTAATTATCGAATCTAGTAAATTAGTATCGTCTAGGGAAATGGTCATTAGTACTAGATAAACTTGGGTTATTAATGGCGATTACGAAATTAGCCTCGAGAGTAGGGTTCGGTTAGTTGCATATAGGAGATTATAGATATAATTAAGCAATATAGCAATATTTATAGGTATACACATACATACCTATAGTCATATTAGTATAATTTTATTGTTAATAATTATAATTTTATCTTTGTGAGCGTGTGGCCAACTCTGGTGTCGGAGTTTTCAGACCGCCCGAAGGCCTCCGACATGGCCTAACGATCCTTATCCTTGGACAAGAACCGGGACCGACAGCTTTACGTGCCCTCCGAAGCACGGTAGCGCTCAGATGTAAATGCCACACACGGTCACCCATCCAAGTGGTAACCTGTGCACGCGTTGCTTAACTTTGCCGATCTGTTACGAACGGCAAGCCAAGTCTCGCTACGAGCGCTACAATGCCGCTTACTAATATTTTTTGTTTACTTTAATCTACCGAATTCCTTTAACATTCCTTTGAAATATTTTCACTAACGCTACTGCAAAATCCTGTAGCTATTTTTTCATAGCAACCGAATTGGCAGCAATTGTTTTGTTTGGATATAATTAAAAATAAGCAAGCCTGTAGCGTGCAAGGGAGAGAAAACATGCGGAAGGGATCGTCAATGTTATATTACAGAAACGTGCCTCCAACACTAATTGTAAATATAACAATTTATTGCCCCAAGTATATTCGAATATATTTGGGAAATTTATCATCTGATAATATTAGCTTAAGCATAAATCGTTTATTGAGCTTATCTGCTTGTATTGTGATAAATATATATTGAACAGCCAATAAGGTTTCGATATTGGTATGGTTTTCTAAATTATTAAATTTTCTTGCTTAACAAATTACTTTGTAAGGTCTTCCTTATCTCTTTATGACGTTAATTAGTTACATGTACTGTTCATCCAAATTTTCCGAAACTGCTTAACTGAAAACATCTATGCATCTATGCATACATTTATATCTGTGACTGTAATCCCATCTCGGTTACTGTTTAGACCGTTTACTTACTAAAGGTAGCCAATTTCATTGGGAATTGTAACTATGGGTATTAAACTGTTAACAGTATCGATATATTGGGCAACATTTTAAATTCCTGCTTATAATCTTTACAGCTAATGTAGTGTACCTTTACTTAACCTATAATTGCGCTGATACACCTGAGCATTCACTTGTAACAGAACAGCGAGCATTCGCCGTTTTATGATTTGTCGAACCGAACATTTTCACGATCATTCTAGCGAACACTCTAAATTCAAATAGTCCGTATAATATAGAAAAAATATAGAAATCGCAATACAACAGCAGTTTTACCTAATATATATTTACTTCAGTTTCACTTATGAATTATTTCTAGAGTAAGAGTAAGATACATAACCAAATGACCTCATACAATTTAACTTAAACGGGTCTTATTCGCGATATTTAAGGTATCGCGACTAAGATGGCCGAAACGTCGGTAAAACATAGGTATTTACCTATGCTTTACCGACGTTTCGGCAGTCTTACAACAGCCTTGGTCGCGGCAGGACTGATGTCATCTCAGCGTCGTCCTTTTGAAGCGCGGGTTTCGGCAGCTACCCTCACTTGTTTTTTATTTTTATTTTTATCCGAACGGTCGGTACGTCGACACACAACACTTATGACGTCCACACACTGATGAGCTGTGTTACTGCGGCGGGGTTTACATTTGTTGATTACTGGATTCCAAGTTGTAGACAGTCTGTATCCATCTTCCCGGTTGAAATTTTTATGTTTTTTGATTTCAACCGCTTCACGTACTATCCTGGAGTAATAGTGACGATCGGTAGATAAGACTTTTGGTTGATGTAATTCGATCCAGTGGTTTGTTCCAGACTCCAACAAATGCTCAGCTATGGCAGACTTGTTAATTTGTCTTTTTTTTACAGCTGCGATATGTTCCTTGACCCTTTCAGCGATGGTTCGTTTGGTCTGTCCGATATAGGAACTACCACAACTGCAGTCGACCTTGTAGACGCCAGGTGTGTGCTACCTTGGAGAGCGCACTATATACAGTCTTTATGGAGTATTTCTGTAGTACTGTACCAACTTTGTCCATCACTCCCTTTATGTAAGGCATGTAAGCCGGTACTCTGCATACTTCTGGTTTACAGTCCTTCCTCTTCAGACGTTGTATCTTCTTGTTGAATTCGTTGCACCTAAGTACCTCCTGGACATGTGACAGCTCACTGTTCAAATGTTCAAGGTCACAAAGTTCATACGCTCTGTTTACTAGTGAAGTTACTACGGATTCCAAGTGTCGCGGGTGATGATGCGAGTAAGCGTTGAGATACCTATCTGTGTGTGTCGGTTTTCTATAAACGGTGTGTCCCAAGGTACCGTTTTCCCTCACTGTCACTTTTACGTTGAGAAAGGGTAACGACCCGTCTGCCTCCATTTCAAGTGTAAACCTAATATTAGGGTGTATGGAGTTTAAGCTATTTGCGAACTGTTCTATTCGTTCGCGAATAAGACCCGTTTAAATTAAATTGTATGATGTATACAAATCGCGAAAGTTTAAAATCGATTAACCAAATGACGTTTCTAAATAATAAAATGCAGATTTTAATATGAACAGGTTTAATAAATCACACAAGTGTCTGTTCCTACGTTCAAATTTATTTATCGATATCGAGAGTTTATCAACATTCTATTGAAATTAATTCTGAGTAAACCAAATCTAAGGATCTATTGTAAACATAATCGATATTTATTCTGAGTAAGCCCATCACTAGTCAAGTTAAAATTAGTGACAAACTACGAAGATTCTTCCCTAGATTAAAATCATAAGTCAAAGTGAAGTAAATGTATTGGGTTTAACCGCCATTGTAGCGCGAATTCTATGTATTATCTATATTCTAACGCTCGCCCGAATGTTTGTGAGTATGCTCGCTGAAACACACTCATTTGTTTTGTAACATTCGCGAGAATGCACATTTCAGGTGAATGCTCAAGTGTATTAGCGCCTTAAGCGATAAAGGGACAGTGCAGATACTCCTGATATTTTGGTGTCATCTTGTGCCAATCCGTCAGATTCGAGATTCCCTAGAATGTTTTTTATTAATATAAGATATTTATGGAACATTTTGAAGAATATGTTTCGTCATCATGCGTCAGAAGAATGACTAAATAATTTGCATGATCAATCGTTGCAGCATGCCGTCCTATGAATGCAGTTGCATTCCACTGCGGCATTTACTTGCGAATCCCCGCGTGACACGACTCCGCGTGACAAACCTCTTCTCACGATAGACTCGGACGCACCGTGGTTATAGTTACCGTGCAAGGGTCGAGGGATGTACAAAACTCAGCTTTGGCGCGCACCAGGCCCGTAGGCATATTTTTGCCTGAATGAAACTCGAGTTTTAGTTCACCGAGAGGTAAATGCTCATAGCACATAGTTCTCGCGGGTTTATTCCAAAAGTACGTGTCACCCTGAGCAATTTAGTTCCTATGTTTGTTATTGAAAATTAAAAGTGCAAGAAATGTTGTGAAGTTCAAATAGCCATAGTGGCCACCACACCTAAGTGGTAAAAGGTACGAAACGGGGTTTTAATTTGAGAGCTTTTGCTTAGCAGTATTTTGATCTCCTTATTGAGCTATCGTCGCTGTCGACGAAGCAATATTGACCGTTAAAACAATTCTCGGATATTTCAAAAGTACCGTATAAAGAGTGTTGCACAATATAAAAACAAAGCAGCGTTATTCGTCTGTATCTCAGTAGCACATAAAGCTCACAAATTGAGCCATTTCAAGTTGAACATAAAACTAAAGGCCCCGACACACATAACAGCAAGTAACCAAGGACGATACTTTACCACTTACGATGCAATAAAAAGCCGCGTTCAACATAATTGTGGTAATAACATTATGAACGTTAACTTCACTGACCAAAATACTAGGATTTTATTTATTTTCCTCTTGAGGATAAGTTTCTAATAGTAAAGTATAAAACTCTAAACCAAGATATAAATTATAAGTGCGCACACATCGTAGTACTATAATAAATATAAAGGCAGTCGCTCTGTGGAAAAGCTAATATTCAGCTAAATCCAGTTAGACTAGTAAGCGGACCCCAGGTTGAAACTGAGATAACGCTAGGAGCATGATGATTGTGGACATCTATGGTGTCGGAGTTTTCAGACCGCCGAACTTCAGCGGAGGCCTCCACTGAAGTGACACTGTTCAAACTTTTTCGAGACTCTTTAGGATATCGGACGTACATATATAATTTTACTAGTGACCCACACCGGCTTTGCACGGGTGCAATGTGCATGTATTATACATATAAACCTTCCTCTTGAATCATTCTATCTATTAAAAAAACCGCTTTAAAATCCGTAGCATAGTTTTGAAGATTTAAGCATACATAGGGACAGACAGACAGAAGACAGACTTTGTTTTATACTATGTAGTGATTGAAATTAAACTACAGTTTACGGAAGCGTAAACCCAAGAAGATACTACTATGTAGTGATTTACAAAATAATCTTACTTTTCACTACTGTTATAAAATCAAAAGTTTGTGGTATGGATCTATATGTATATAAATATATGCCTGTGTGCTACGCTTTTAAGAGAAAGCTTTGAACTTTGCAGTAATATGTCTAATTATCTTAAAAATCAGAATAGCTTTGCACTCGAGGTCGTGAATTTTTATTTATTTCGTTTTATTTACTGGCAATATTTTGTGTGGAAGATGATAGACTGACGACAACACCACAGCTACGTTGCCTCTACGCAACCACACTGCACGCGTGTCTATGCCCCTCTATATTATTGATGATCTTTGTTTGTACGCTACGCAACCAATAGTGACAACGAAACTACAACCATACTTTCCAGGTGCCACTCACCGCAGTTTGTCGCGGCGCAGACGGTGTAGTTGTGGTACGTGTGAATCAAGTCCTAGTAATCTTTTCAATATCCTGAACATAATTTCTTGTCACATTTGAAAATACCGCCACACGCGTGCAGTGTGGTTGCGTAGAGGCAACGTAGCTGTGGTGTTGTCGTCAGTCTATCATCTTCCACACAAAATATTATAGCTATTGTCTCTAATGACCTGTCCAAATTAGATACTATAGTGAAAAGAAATAATGACTACATATATATATTCAAGTTATATCGTATATGTTATATATATGTATGTTATATATATTATATAGTATGTTTTTATATTCAAGTTGCACATCTTTATCCAACTTTCATGGTGCCACCATTACCATAAAATCATCCTATTTATGATATTTACACGTCTTTGTTACACTGCACAACAGAAAAGAAATACGTTAAAAATTCTAAAGAAGAATTCAACGATAAAAGTATCCCATAGTACGTAATTTTTAATACGTACTTATCGTCACGGCTGTAATCCGTCGCGAGAGGATCTCTCAAGGAAATGCGCAGGGAAAGCGATGAGGGTATTACTCCAGAAATATGATAACTGATTTCTTTTTGTTACAAAATGGACAGTATAAAGCTGAATTTTATAATAAACTGATATCTGTACACATATAATTCTCGCATTACTGACTGACTGACGGACAACGCACAGCTTAAAATAGTGGCCGCAAGAAACTGAAATTTGGCATGTATGTTGCTTTTCAAGCGTAGAGGTGCACTAAGAAGGGATTTTCCGAAACTCTCACAGGACTTGGCAGAAACGGTTAATATAAAAATAATAAAGCGTGAGCGTAGTCGCGGGCATCCTCTATCAATCCTAAATTGCAGTTTCAAGTAGGTACTGCTCTACTACTCTTTACATAAATGTAATGCACTTATTATTATCAATTAATACTACTTATTCACCAGGCATTGTAGAGTGTGGTTAGGATGTGGTAAAACTCTTAAAAATGCTGGTTCTTCACGATGTGATCCATGCCGGTAAGCAAGCAATTAGTAACAATTTAAAGTAAATCTGACGATATAACACAAAGCAAGTAAAGTGCCAACAAAAAATGGAAATTGTTTTAAATATATTGCATAGAACTTAGAGTACAGATTAAATAATAATGAGTTAGAAGGCAAAAGGGAAAAAGGTGATGACATAAAATCCCGCGGGAAAATTGTTGAAGACACTTGTCTTTACTCTCGAGTTTGCATAATGAAATACTTGTGGAAATACAATATAACTTGAGTAGGAGTGGAGTTAAGTAGGCAATTTGTATTTTGCAAACTTTTCATTTAGTTATAATAGTGGTATTACTATGTAATGAAAAGTGACTTAAGTGTGGAGCTTTAAGCTTATAACGTTTATTAGAAAGTGGAGGTTTATATCAATTACACACGGTACTGTGAAAGAGAAAATTAGATTAAAGTATTTTCACCATTTCGCTTGTAGTTTGGTCTCAACTTGTGACTTCTTTTATAACGCCTTCTAAGATGTAGTTACTCGAATGCTATCAGCAGTGACCATCCTACATTAAATATTTATTAAAGAATCTTTAAGCTTGTCTGTAATGGCATTTAGCCAATAGTCATTCAATGGTGACTATTCTGATTGATTGGTCAGCTTATAATTTTGTTGATCTTAAGATGTTTATTGTTAATTAATAAATTATAATCTGAATTAGCTTAAAATTACAAATACCACTATTAGGAGCGTGATAATACGTAATTTATGAACTTGTTTGGAATAATTGGAGAAGATGACAATAAAGGTTTAATTTATTGTTTATACACATAAATACCGAAGATTCAGTAGCTTCAGCTGGAACTGTGTAAATAATTTCATGGTTATTTTATGGTTGATTTACGTTTAAAATTGCCATTCTTAATGGGTTTCTAGTTTAGGCGAGGAGGCCCTAGCATTGTGATTTGCGCGAAAAGAAGGATAGAGCCAAATTCACTAGTTATGTCTAGGTCATTATAAGTGGAAGGTAAAGTTCAGCATTAGAAGATAACGATAGATGTAAATTGTTAGCGTAGTTGGGAGCTATTTCAGTCATGTAGTCCTGAAAACCCAGGGCAGTTCTAGCAAAACCTACAGTTCTGGGAAGATAGGTCAAATATATTGGCCTCATCAATAAGACACTTGTTGTGAAGATGTGTAGGAGATCATTAGATTAATGAGGTCGCTAACCTTAGCTTCGGTATTTTGTTGTATTGGTTGATTTGGTATTGTGAAGCTTCGCCGTAAATTGAGGAAAATGCTCGCAATGGCCCACTTCGATTGCTTAAGTTAATATAACCATACAATTTTGTAACAGAAGACAATTTTTACAATTTTCTAAAAGACTTAAGATATTAAGTGGAATGGTATAAGCATAAGTCTCTTTGAATGTTCTTGAGTATTTTCAATTCGACATCTCGTTAGTAAAATTGACCGCCCTATTGTCTAAAATTGAGGCATATCTATATTATTTAATGCAGTTTTAATAACGTTTGACTTACGCGATACCATCGCGTACGCGATTATGTTTTTTGATTACTTACAATGCGATATATTTTAATATTAAAATATACTTCTTAAATGAGATTCAATATCGTTTGTCTAACAGTTCCATATTGTACAAAACAACCACAACATGCAAATAAAAAACAATGTAGCTGAAACAAAGGAAAGCCATGATAACAATAAAAAAATAAACTAGTCGTCCATCGCTTCACCTACAATAATAGGCGACGAACACGAAACGCCAACTTTATTTCTCCATTTTGTAACGTGAAAAGAGCGCCATTTATTTGAGAAGAAACTGTCAGATTTCACATTTTGTCGTGACACAAGGCTGGATTTTACGGTTTCCTCAGCATGGGCATTTTATCCCCCGCATCGGTACGGTCCGCGCACAAGCCGTGTCTACCACGTCACTCGGGCGATTAAAGTGATTTACAATGTGACTGCTCGCCCAAGAAATAAGAAGTTTATTTAACGTCTTTAAAGTAAGGAGGTATTTATTAATAAGATTGTAGCAGCGTTTCTTGTTAAACTCGCCGGCAAAGTTCATCCACTCACTCACGTTGTACATTGCATATATTAATTTGGGTATGTACGAGTCAATTTTGCTTTAACGTGTCAGTTATATGAGCTTGTTAACACAGAGTCTGCGTATCCACGTGTCCGTGTAACTGAATTCGAATACAAGCAATTGTCTTAGGTGATAAGATAAGTGCCATCTACCACATTATATAGTCAGCTTAATCGCTACAGTAATGATACATACTCCACCCCCGCCCTCACGTCGCCGGTCACCTTGAGCAGTGCAGACATAGTACTGTGTCCAGGCCTGAAACCAGATTGAAACGGAGATAGAATATTGTTAATATGAACAAACCTGGACAACTGCCTCTGCACGCAAGACTCAAGTAACTTGGATAAGAAAGAAAGAATGGATATGGGTCGCAAGTGAGTAGGGAGAGAAGGATTTGGTATCTTGGGCAAAGGACGAACATAGGCTTGACGCCATAAGTGAGGAAATTCACCTGTGTCCTGGGAAAAGTTTAGGATATGGGTGATGACAGGTAAAAGTTGATCCAGGATGACCGTGATCATACGACGACTAATGTCATCGCACCCCACGGCCTTGGACTTGATGGACAAGATAATCTTCTTGATCTCACCTGATGATACCTAATGGAGAAAAATTGAAGGGATCGATGTTAGGGCGTGGCAAATTGGCTAAATACGTCATGGTTTGACATTTAGTTTGGTCGATCAGAGAAGGAGTGACGGTAAAATGCCGATTTATGTCGTCCAAAGTAATTGTTGCTGGCAGAACCACATGATCGTGAAGTTTGCCAATGCTCAGGGCCCTCAAAAACTGTCATATGTTATCAGGAGAGGAGTTTGAAATATTATTGAGAATATGCCGGCGTTTAGCGTTGCGTATCATCTGATTGCACCTATTTCTAGCTGTTTTGAAAATAGACCAGTTATCTTCGCAGCGATCTTTTTTAAACCTTCGGAAAGCACGGTCCCTGCGTCTCATCCCTATCCGAATAGCCTCCGTCATCCAAGTTGCCGGTGGACGCTTTAATTAGATTTTTTTAATTGGGGCATGTACATCGAACAACTTTTTGACCTTGTCGTTTAAAATATCTACTTTATCGTCGACGGTGACAGCTAATGTCAACGGTTTCCAGTCGATTTTCGAAGCATCCAACCTCAGCTTTTCAACGTCCATCCGCCCAAAACAACGCAAATACAGAACTTTAGGACGAGGTTTCGGAGGGTTTAGGACATAAGAGAGGAAGATAAGGTCATGATGGGAGAAACCAGGAGCAAGATGTTGGCCATGGAAACGGACGGAAGAGGGAGAAGATGTGAGCATTAAGTCCAACCAGGAGTCCTCCCCGTTAGGGTTGTGGTGAGTGGCTTGGAGAGGCAAAACGTGGAGGCTGGCAGACTCAATGATGTGGGTAAGTTTGAGGGAACAAGAGGAAGGATGGGATAAAAGATTAGTGTTAAAATCGCACATGATGACGTGATGTGCGTACTCAGAACGATTCGAAAACCGATTCTAAATCAGTGAAGTAATTGACAGAAGGAGGACAATATACTACTCCAAGAACCATTTTGGTTCCCCTGACCCAAACCTCGAGAAAAAAATACTCCGCAGATATAGACTGTGGAGAGGAAGACGCCAAAATTTTATATGATAAATTGCTTCGGAGATAGATAGCAGCCCCTCCACCACGCCTGTCAATCCGATCATTGCGGATTAAAACAAAGTCAGTAAGTGGGTATGAAGTAGAAAGAAGGTGAGGTTTGAGCCAGCTCTCAGATATCAGGATGGCATGAACGTTGGTATCGGTAAAAGTGTCTAAAAGATCACTATAATGACAAGGCACGCTTTGTGCATTTATATGGCAGACTTTTAATAAATGATTAGCGTTTGTGTTAAATTTTGCCCGAAAAGTGTCGCCCAGTAATTGATTGTCATTTATTGAACAGAAGCTGTCTTCCACAGACAATCCAACAGAGTCATTGGCAGAAACAAAAGAACTGTCATCGGATATAGACATATATAATATAATAATATATAATATAGTAAATAAATAATTATATATATTTATAGTATTTTTATGGTTTATAATATGTATCTAAGTTATTAATATGTATCTAATACATATCCTATTTTTCACCACAAGGTTAATGCACCTACCTCATCTATCTCTGCACCACCAAAAGGTTGACTAGCAGAAAATGCCACTAGGCATTAAGTCTACCTGTGTACTATTTTTGTGTATAAAGAATAAATAAATAAAAAAAAAATATATATTCGCACGATATTGACTGCTAGTTAGGTATACATCTCTGTACCACCCGCCAACTGACGCACAAACTGTAATATAAAGAAACTTAACCCTAGATTACTAACCTTCGTCAATTCGACTACGCGGGTTTGTTTAAATCGTGCTGACTTTTGCGTACGCGATCGCACTGCTTCTACACTTTAGATAATCTCAGTCGACAGTCGTTGCCCTCCCGACTGACGGTAGTGTTTTGAGTGGGGGGGCACCGTGAGCGCCGTTCCAGCAACCATGGGTCGTCGGATCGACGAAGGTTAGTATTAACGTAACATTTTGTCTTATTTAGTTGTTTTTTTTAGTTTTTTTTATTTATTTTCTTTGCGAAAATAATGCTACTGATGTACCTCCTACCTAAAAAAGGAAAATATAAGCCTTGTGTCCCTCCGCAAAGTGAAGGGTGACTAAAAGTAGTTGCACCCAGAGCAAGAAATCGTTGTGCGGGGAGCACAAACTTGACGTTAGTCACAAATGTATAACTTGATAGATTCTTAGTTTCATAACTTTATTTCTACTTGATACTTGATACTTTGATACTTGATTGCACGGGCTGTTTCCGCAACTCCACGTCTTGGCGCGTATTTTGCGTGCGGGTGGGAATGGTGTCTTCATTCGAGCCACCCCAGCTCTTCGAGGAAGGCCAGCAGACTCTTGATGTGGCCCACTGCCTCCCTCAGGGTGCTGTATCTCGTCAGGTACTGCTGCCTGTACTGTGCGACCTCAGGGCAGTCGAGGAGCAGGTGGGCTGCCGTCTCGTCTGCTGCCATACAGGCCCTGCACAGCGGGCTGTCGGTGATACCTATAGTAAATAGGTGTTTATTAAAGAATCCGTGTCCTGTGTAGGCGGCCGTGACTGTCCGCAGTTGTTGTTTGGACAGCCGGAGGATTTGTTTGGCTATCTTACCGTCCACTGCGGGAAGAGCCTCCTTGGCCTGCCTACATGTTTCAATACCAATCCAGGACTGGTTGTGTTGGGTCCTGGTCCTATTTCTTACCAGGTTGCGATAAAAACCAGAAGGGAGGGGAATGATGGGCTCGGGTCCCACCACCTCTAAAGTGGCCCCTCTTCTGGCAAGTACGTCGGCTGCGTCATTCCCTCTTGAGCCACTGTGGCCCTTGATCCATTGCAGTGTTAATTTGTTTTGTTTACCTACCTCTGTTAGTTTCTGGTGGCATTCAAGCGTGAGTGCCGAGGTGATAGTATGGCTTTTGAGGGCTGAGAGGACCGCCTTACTATCTGAGAGGATCCTAATGGATCGTTCCCTTACCTCACGTGCCATGATTGCTGTGGCAGCTAGGATTATGCCAAAACATTCGGCCTGGTAGACCGTGTTGTAGGCTCCCAGTGGTGCTGCGATGTTGATGTTTAGGTCCTCGGAGAATACTCCTGAACCCGTACCTGTATCCGTCTTAGACCCATCTGTGAAGATCGTGAGCTCGTTGTGATTAACCGCTCCTTCGTGGAGATCCTCGTACAGTTGGATTTTGTACTTCTTGTCGAACACAAATTGTTTCGGTATTTGGTCGCCGATGGCTTGTGTGAGAGGAACTTCTTTAAAGAGTGTATTTAAATTGCTAGTGTGCGGTGTGTTGGTGTCTTTCCAGAGCTTCAGAGCTCTTAGCCGGACCGCCGTCATCGTTGCTTCCTGTTGTATAAACAGGTGCAATGGAGGCAGGTCCAGCAACACTTCGAGTGCCGCTGTAGGTGTAGTTTTCATGCAGCCCGTTGCCGCTAGTATATTTCATTCGTTATTTCAAATATTTGAAAAATATTTTTCACATTTACTTTAAGATAATACTTTAAAAAATCTTTTAAAATGTTACTATTGTTAATTTGCCATAAAACCTACGATTTCATTTATAAGGCTGATTTTTTAATAAATATGCCTTTTTGGTTTATGTAAATTTATTAAGTAATAAGAAGAATATAATAAATTTATAATAAAAAAAAATATGCATGTTTAATTCAAATAAAACTCATTATCCCCTATATTAAATACCGTAGTCGAAAAAACGAAGGTTAGTAATAAGGGTCGAAAAATAAGGTTAGTGATCTAGGGTTAATAATGTATTAATTTACACTCGAAGAAAAAAACAAAAACACACATAAATCTAATCTACAATACTATTGAACTAATTTAGCAGTTCATTCCTAAACGCATTCTCTAATGTCATACTGCAATGTTACTTTGACAGAAACATTTTTGACAGACATAACTTACCTACATTGAAAGAAATCAATAAATAAACAGTTTATAAATTATAATTAATGTGATTGTTAAAATGAGGGTGACAGAATTTTAAATGTAATTACATAAACAATCCAATGACTCGACAAACAAACAGCAATAACTATGTGTCTGAACTCTGAAAACACTGTCAAAAGCAAATATTTGTATCAGTACAGTGGAAAGTGTTTGGTAATAACACTAAACTCGCTAAGAGATGCGTGAAACAAGTAAAAACTAAACTATATAGTTCTACGTGGTTTTGTTAGACGTGCCTGATGATACCTTGGGGTACTTCTGCAGTAAGGGATTCAGCTCATCTAAAGATGTGACTTTGTGGCGACTCCCATCCGAGGTCTTGATGTTAACTACGCCGTCTTGAGTCCAGCACCCGCGCATGCCAGAATGTAGCCTCGCCTTACTGAAGACTGCCTGACGCGCCTGTCGGCGAGGTATGTTGATGATTAAGGGAATGTAAATTAACTCCGATAGATATTGCAATTTGAATAATATGAGCGGACAGATAAAATGTTCAAAAACTTACATCTCAAGACGTAGACATCACTTTCTATCATGGATAGCTCTGTTTGACCTCGATGCCAAGCATTTGTCAGTATGGTTCATCCACAATCCTTTCAGTGCGACCTGTAGATTAAAAAGTTATATGATTCCACTGTCCGGCAGTCTAGCATTGCAGTTCTATCAATTTCTATTTAAGATTACGAATATATAACTGCCAATTACAATATATCAGGTCTTTCAATAACACAATACTTGTCGGGTATTTCACCGATATCAGGTCTTTTAGTAACACAATACCTGTCGGGTATTTCACCGCTCTTAGGTCTTTTAGTAACACAAT
The DNA here is from genome assembly GCA_944739405.2 of Euclidia mi. Classification (NCBI taxonomy): domain Eukaryota; kingdom Metazoa; phylum Arthropoda; class Insecta; order Lepidoptera; family Erebidae; genus Euclidia; species Euclidia mi. The sequence goes on along the minus strand of OX123181.2, from coordinate 64,872,877 downwards.
ATCTGTCGGGTATTTCACCGCTCTTAGTAGACGTCTCCGCTTTTTTCTCGACTGAGGCGATAAACGTCTTTATCCTCAGCCGAGGCTCTAAAACATCTTTACTATTACAATACAGAATTACCATACAATACATTAACAATCACTAGATACGTAGAAACAATAGGATCCCATATAATTAGCTTTACAACACTAGCTACTCGCAAACAGTAGGAATCACTAAATACTTAGCTCCAGCGCCCATTTGTGATTTCATCAGACCAGCAGGCAATGATATACACACATCTATTTATTACTGATTTTTACTCATTAAACAATATGTTTTGAGTGACAATGTCAATACTATGAAGTAATAAAGTAACTTCGTATTCTTCATATATCAAGTTCAAACCTTAAATGTAGAACCGTCACATAGAGGTTGGCTATTATTTACTCTTTCTCTATGGCTCATTATTAATGTTGCTGCCATGTACACGTCAATGTCAATCCATATTAACATATTGCGTGTGGTGCGGCAAAATCAGTTCTTTTGCCGCTAGAACGAGCACAAAGAGCAATACTTAAAGTTGCTACTTTCTGTCCTTTTAAATTCCCTACGCACCTGCTCTACCTGTCATGCAACGTGCTAACAGTGCGCCAACTATTTATACTCAACATTATACTAACACAGCAAACAGAAATCCCTTATTCTCCTATTCCTTTTGAAAGAAGAAGAAGGGACCTAGTTTGTACAACACCTCACACGAATCATGTCTTTGTTAATAGATTTTACACTTTTCTAGGCCCGTTTTTATATAATAAGTTCAATAAATTACTCTATATATATAGTCATAATTATAAAATGTGCAACACAACAGTATCAGAATATTTACAAAAGCTTAATTACGACGACACAGAAAAAATACTAGTAGTTTTAAAATGAACGTTAATAATATTACTATTTTTACGTGTTTTTCCGCACTGATAATTTACATTACTAATTGAACTAAATTTTAAAAAGTATTTCGTATTTGTATTATTCATTTTAAATAAATTAGTCTCCGATAATTTATTATAAATCTTAATTTAATTACTTTCACAATAAGTTATATTATAGCATACAATTAAATATTATAGTCGTTTGTATCATTACGTAATAATCAAGCGTCAGCTCGAAACACAGGTATAACCTAGTTCGAGCGGGTAGCCGATGTATTATAACGCAATCTTAGTTGTTTTGCCAATGGTGCAAATAGTTATTTTTTAGCCTTATGTACACTATTGTATAAATTCCATATAATTATGATATTATGTAAAACTAAATATAAGACTTTTACTTTTCTAGTTATACCAATTAATCTAATTTAAGGCTAATTGTAGTGTACCTTTTTGTATTTTTGAGGATAAATAAATTATTATTATTATAATTTCATTGTTCTATCTTGAAGAGTTTTAAATTGTTTACATTTTTCGTTAAAATGGTCATTACCACAAAAGATACAGTTAAACTTCCTTCTTTTAAATTTCATCTTGTTTTCATCTTGTCTGGTGTGAAAATTTCGTTTATTATATTGATTATTTTGATTGTTTCGTGGTTTAATTAAATTGAAGTTATGAGTTTTATTCCTCCTATCTTGTTTAGTTTGGTTATAATTAATAATTTTTAGCTCACTCTGTGACTTTTTTGTTTTGTTGTATAGTGCTTGAACATATTATATATTGAGAATTTTCTAGTGTAGTTCTTTCAATTATCCTTTTTGCTTCTTCCTTGGCCAAAATTAGTAATGCCAGCTGTTCTTTCATATTGTCAATGGACTCATCAGACCCTATTCTCATTTTCAATTCAAATATTATCTCTTGAGGACATTTTTCCATAATCATGTATCTCATAGTCATAGACTTGGTATCCTCTCCCATAGATTGAAGAACTCTCATGTGCCTTTCCACTTCATCTAATACTTGTCTGCACTCATCTTTTCCTCCAGCTCTCTTAATATTAGAGAGAGCTTTGTGATGGGCGTATATTATTACGAGTTCTTTACCATATCTAGTTTTAAGTATATCAACCGCAATTTGATAATTTTTTTTTGGTTATACTCAGCCCATCTATAAGACTTGCCGCATCGCCTATCAAAGAACTTTTAGGTAGAGTAATTTATCAACATCGTTCAGTTTCCTTCTAGACATATTAGAAACAAATTGATCCCAAAACTGATGCCATTCTAATATGTTCCCACTAAATTGAGGTACACTCAAATCAGGTAATTTACTGTAACATAATGCTCGGTTTTATTTCATTGATGTTGTTGAGGATTCATTTTCATTTGAATATTGACTCCTAATTCCTTTAATCATACCTTATATCCTTATGTTAAGTATAGTATTCAATACAGTAAATTTCTTTTTAAACTTTAATAATGCCTAAGAGCAAATATTTGAAAGTAGGATTATTCAACGCTGGTTCGTTAGGAGCACGCCATGACGAGTTTTTGATAGCTATGGATTAACTTGCAGTGGATATAATGGCAATAAACGAAACTTGGTTGCGGGACGGAGAGGAAGGCAAGGCGCCTTTAGTCCCCAATTATCGCCTTAAATACGTACCGCGGCCGATGAGTGTGCGGGGTGGCCGGGGTGGAGGCGTTGGCTTCTATGTGCGCCGTGACCTCAGGGTTCGAACCATCACACATCCAGTCACACCAAATGTTGAACAAATGTGGCTCAGACTCACCGTCAATGCGCTAACTGTCATTATCGGTACGGCATATAGACCACCATGGTTAGACATCAATACCTTCTTAGATGCATTGACAGATTCTTTGATGTCATTCAGCAAAGCGGATAAAATTATAATTTTGGGAGATTTTAACACAAATTGTCTGGGGACTAATAGCAGTAACATCTACATCATTAAATAATTTCTTACATTACATGAGTCTTAACCAAATTATCCAGCAGCCAACACACTTTACTGATCACAGTGAGACACTGATCGATATTGTGTGCACTGATGTTGAAGTCAACAACATTATCGTTCAACATAAACTGGAATTAGGACAACATGCTATTATATTTGTGAGTTTCCTATTTAAAATCCATAAGCCTTTCCCACAGTGGATCCATTATAGACCAATAAACGACATATTGCCCGATTTGTTCCAGAATGACCTCCACAAATTAGACTGGTCTTATATTACCACTCTGGAGAATGTGAGTGACATGGTATCAATACTGAACACTTTTATCACTACTCTTTTCGATTTACATGCTCCAATTAAAAGAATTTTAGTGAGAAAAAGCTCTTATCCGTAGATTACGGACACAATCAAAGATATGGTGAAATTGCGTGACAGGTACCTAACATGCTACAAACATAGTAAAAGTGATATACATAAAACTAGTTATAAATACCTGAAAAATATTATAGTGAGTGCAATTGATAGTGGAAAAAGAGCTTATTTTGAATCATACGTAAATGGACATATACAAAACCCAAGAAAGCTTTGGTATAACTTGAAATCTACCATTAATATAGGCAAAAAAAGAGCAGTGTGCCTCACATGTTTAACAATCCAGAAGACATAAATAAACATTTCATGAACATACGTGGGAATGATACTGTCACTTTAACAGATTTAATATATTGTGAAACGAACAGGTTTCACTCAAACACATTCAGTCTAGAGCCAATTAGTGAGGAAGAGGTCCGCTTGCATATTAGCAGTCTTCTATCTAATGCCCTTGGTATTGACAATATTTTTCTAGAAATGCTGATGATGACACTTCCCCATGCCCTTCCGTACATCACAGCAATAATAAATAAGTCTATTACCTCCTCTACCTTTCCTGATGTATGGAAAACTGCTATTGTCAAGCCCATACCCAAAATAGCCAATCCAGTAACAGCCAAAGATCTTAGACCCATCAGCTTACTTCCTTGTCTGTCTAAGGTGCTGGAGAAGGCGGTAAGCAGTTGAGGAAATACCTTGAAACTTATAACATTATACCTCAAAGACAATCTGGATTTCGCAAAGGTCATAGTACGTCCACCGCTCTCCTGGATGTTGTTGATGACATTTTGGAGGCGAGGGATAAGGGCATGGGTACTTTGCTTACCCTCCTTGATTTTTCGCGGGCTTTTGAAACAATTAATATTTATCTTCTTCTTGCCAATCTTTCCTACTACGGGTGTGACTCAGCGACTGTAAAGTGGTTCCATAGTTATCTGACTGACAGATCTCAATTCGTGCAACTGGATAGTGCCAGGGAGGGTAATAAGGCCAATTCTTCTTGCTGTCAGGTGACTCGGGGCGTCCCACAGGGATCAGTTCTCGGCTCTCTCCTCTTCATATTGTACAGTGCCGATGTTACCAACCACATCCGAAATGCCCAGTTTTACATGTATGCTGATGACCTTCAACTTTATATATCATTTCACCCAAATGATTGTCACGAATCTGTAAGCAGATTGAATGAGGATTTAGTCAACATATCAGATTGGGCAAGACAAAATTCCTTGGTGCTAAACTCTACTAAATCCAAGTATCTAATATTAGGCTCAAAGGAGTGCATCAAAAGAATAGAACACCATAATCCTGTAGTGATGGTTGATAATTGTCCCATAGACCGGGTTAGTGAGGCTCGCAATCTAGGCTTAGTTGTAGATGGTGAACTGCATTTTGAGACGCATGTACTTGAAGCTGTTAAAAACTGTTTTTACCGTCTCAAACTGCTATACCGAATTCGCCGGCATCTGAGTACCGACATGCATATTTGCTTTGCGAAACTCTAGTCTTATCCAAACTCAATTATGCAGACACTGTATTCGGGTCATGTTTACTAAAAAGAACGGAGAAGCTAATTCAACGAGTACAAAATGCATGTGCTTGGTTCTGCTATAATATTCCACCACGTACATATGGGCGCACTGAGATGGTTTGTTAAAGCATAAACGTAGAGCAGAGCCATCTAGATGGCTAAATGATAACTAACCCGGAAGTTAATATTATTTTAATGTAATTTTAACTAAATAACCAGTAAAATATTAATTGCATTTGCTTGTAATTAATATTATATAAATTGTGTTACATTTCTGTATTTACATATATTTCTTGACGCTGTATTGGTTTATATTGTCTTAAAATAGTTAGTCGCCCGCCAACACATTTTGGTAATTAATATTATAACTAATTAAATTTATCAAGACGTATTTCGACGCTTTAGCTAAAGTAACTGGAATTCTATATTGTTTCTTAATTATAAAGATTAATTGAAAGTTCATACATACGATAATATAAATCTTGCAATTAAATGTATAATGTTTTGATACCGGGTAAGCTGATGCGACGGCGGGCGGCCATGACACTTTTTCATCGGACTGTTGTACTGGTAACTTCATCTCAAGATTAAAATGCAGTTTTCAGTAAATTTGTGTGGTTTTAATTTGTGGATCCTCTGGGGGTGTCCTGATGATGGTGCCACGGCGCCGAAAGCAGCGGTGGGATCAGCGCCCCCTAAGAGACACCGAGAAATACATTTGGCGCGAAAGTAATGGATCTCTTGGCTTGGCTGCCAATACCAATGATGACCTGAAGACAGATGCGACAAGCGCTTGGAAGCCGTGTTTGGCGCTTGTCAACCCTGATCGGAGACGGCACGGTGTGTCGGACTGTCGGAGATTTGGCGAGCACGTCTACACTTGCACGTGAGGCCAGTGAGGCCACATACGAGCGAGAGCGACTACGCCAGTCACCGGGGTGTGCTGTGGCGCGAACGCTGTTCTGCTTTGAGTTCTACCAGAGATTGCAGATGCGGGTTGTTGATGCACTGACAGAGGTACTTATTTATCCAGAGCTGATATGATTAGAGTTTTTGAGAAACATCCTTTAACATTTTATAAGTTATGGTGCTGTTTGTTTACATGATTACCTATTGCCCCAGTAAGGATTACCAGATAAACATACAGTAAAAATTAAGTAACCGTTGTTTATCCACGTTTGGTACTTAAAACTAATATTTGTAAAGTTACAAAATAGGTTGTAATAAATATTTGTGGACTCTGTAGGTGCCTACATGATTTCCTTTTAACATAATGTTGAAATTGTTAATGTCAACTTGGAGCTCAAGTTAAGGTAATATCACAGGTTATATGGTAATATAATAACAGATAATGGAACCCAATATAATTACCATAATGATAAGTGAGTTTAAAGAACATGATGTGAAAATCCATGTCTCTTTTCCTATTTAGCAGTATCTATTCTTAGCAAATAAAAGTAACTGTATGGACTACTCATGCCTTATTTCCAAGTCAGTTATGATTAGAGTCAGTTTGAGTTTATTTATTCAGATAAACAATTATTAATTGAATTACCTAATGAAAGAGTTAATGTGTAGAGAAATCATAAATAAAAACATGTATTTAAAAAAATAAAGGTTTATTTATATAAATAAATAAAATGTTGAATTCATTATAAAATACCAATATTTGAATGTCTTTATTAACTTTTATATTATGGTTTATTATAGTAAATTCCTTAACTGAGTGGAATCATAAAAAAGATATAAGAAAGCACTAATCTTGCTCTGAAATACCGGTAGCTTGTAAATTTCTCTTTTATGGCTCAATTGGCAAACAGTTCAACAATTTTACAGCATGCATTATGCCTAAACATATTCAATATTGGATTCGACTGGTTCTTACATTTAAGTAATAATTATAGCACTAGTATTTTCGAAATCCTTGAATCTGCAACATAGTTTGAAATCATTTCATATTTATGATCATCATCCACAGTCTGACTGTTCACGGCTGAACATAGGCCTCTCCTTGTTCTTGCCATATTGTTTTCTTGTTTGATTGGATAAAACTTATTTTGAATATATTAAGTTATAACTGTTTTATCAAAACTACAAATGGGTATCCTGATATCTTTAATATTTGATTATCTAAAATGGCACTGTCAGACAGAACCTGAGAAAATTCAGTGTCTACTGTCTTTTGTATTTTACCTTAGGTGTAAAATATGGCCTCCAACACTGTTGTAGCAAAGCTAACTTACAGACCAATGCAAGGGTTGAACATGCCTGATATATAGATACAGCTTAATAGGCCGCACCACTTTGCAAGAGTAGAAGTTTATTTCATCTACAGTTACAAAGGTTCATGGAACTAATACTTGGGTGGGAATTGTTGCCCACCACCTGCCTTTTGAGTGTTACAGGTTGAAGATGACATCCTGGCAGATGACCTGGGTGCTGGACTTAGCGTGAAGAGAGGATGGACGAGCGGTCCTTTACTGATTAATATGTATGGATGACGGTGGCCCACCCCTATGACGTCGGTGGTTTCGTCTGTGGGCTACGCCCACACATGCAGCATGAACGCTGTCTGTACTAAGCTGGACCCCAGCATTGCTTGCTAACCTTTGTTGCTGATCAACATCAACAACTGACTGAGCAGTCGACCGTATGGGCGTATTACTGAGTTTTATATAACTGCTCTATATAACCGTGTTTTCTATAACTGTGGTTTCTATAAATGTGTTTTATATAAATGTGTTTTATATAAATGTTTTTTTTTTTAATATAAAATAATGTTTTATAGAACTGTGTTCTCCGTAACTGTGTTTTTGAAACTGATTTTATGACAGTGTTATTGTATTTGTGTTATTTTTCTGTGCTCTTTTAATTGTGATATTGTCATTTTGTTGAGGGCCTTTTAATTGTGATATTGTCATTTTTTTGAGGGCTATATCCCAGAATGGGTGATGCCTGTTGTTTGAATGGCTAGACCCGGGATGGGTGATGCCGTTTGTGGGCTAGATCCCTATGTTGGTGATGCCACAAGTTGGCTTAGCCATGGGTGATGCCTGATGTTTGGGTGGCTGAACCCGGGATGGGTGATGCCGTGTGTTGGCTAGAACCCGTGATGGGTGATGCCGTGTGTTGGCTAGAACCCGTGATGGGTGATGCCGTGTGTTGGCTAGATCCCGTGATGGGTGATGCCGTGTGTTGGCTAGAACCCGTGATGGGTGATGCCGTGTGTTGGCTAGATCCCGTGATGGGTGATGCCGTGTGTTGGCTAGATCCCGTAATGGGTGATGCCGTTTGTGGGCTAGATCCCTATGTCGGTGATGCCACAAGTTGGCTTAGCCATGGGTGATGCCTGATGTTTGTAAGGCTAGATCCGAGGTGGATGATGCCTGTAGTTTGGAAGGCTAGACTCAAGATGAGCGATTGCCTGTTATTAATGTTGTAAACTATTTGTTTGAATAGTATGTTTATTAATGTGAGAATCTGTTTGAGAATTGAACTGTCCCTTGTGGTTCAGTTGTTACCATCTGTTTGTTTATTTTATGCAAGCTATAATTTTTAACTTTCGTTATTATGTGTGTGTAAACATATAATTGCAACTGAGATAACTGTTTGATAATATTGTACTGTCTGCTGATGATGAAATTGTTTACATTTTGTTTATAAAGAACTTTGTTAAAGCTGCAATACTTTATTTGTTTATTGTGATCTGTAACTTGGAAGTTTACTGTTTAAATCTAGAGAACTATTGCTGATTTTGTATTGTTTACTGATACCACATTGGTAACTGCCAGTAGCTGTCTGCTGATAACAGTTCACTGATAATAACTGTGTGTTGATGTCTAAACTGTTTACTTTTTCGTTTATTCTATACTTTTGTACAACCTGTAATTCATTTTTGTATTGTCATTGTATGAGGTTGTTATTGTGATAATAACTTGTTGCTTGCTCTAGCATGATGTGACTGGATAAGATTATATTGTGATAGTAACTTGGTGCTTGCTCTAGCATGTGACTGGTTAAGATTATAACTACACATCTTAAAGAAGCACACCAGTAATTTATCAATTACCCACCTGAATGTAGAGTCATAAAAACTTCATAATTTGTAATTTTGCAAGCGCAGAGAGCGCGCTTGTTGTCAGTATGGCCGTATGGGCGCACTGAGATGGTTTGTTAAAGCATAAACGTAGAGCAGAGCCATCTAGATGGCTAAATGATAACTAACCCGGAAGTTAATATTATTTTAATGTAATTTTAACTAAATAACCAGTAAAATATTAATTGCATTTGCTTGTAATTAATATTATATAAATTGTGTTACATTTCTGTATTTACATATATTTCTTGACGCTGTATTGGTTTATTTTGTCTTAAAATAGTTAGTCGCCCGCCAACACATTTTGGTAATTAATATTATAACTAATTAAATTTATCAAGACGTATTTCGACGCTTTAGCTAAAGTAACTGGAATTCTATATTGTTTCTTAATTATAAAGATTAATTGAAAGTTCATACATACGATAATATAAATCTTGCAATTAAATGTATAATATTTTGATACCGGGTAAGCTGATGCGACGGCGGGCGGCCATGACACTTTTTCATCGGACTGTTGTACTGGTAACTTCATCTCAAGATTAAAATGCAGTTTTCAGTAAATTTGTGTGGTTTTAATTTGTGGATCCTCTGGGGGTGTCCTGATGATGGTGCCACGGCGCCGAAATACACATGTCACTCCATACCTAAATAGTGGGAACCTCATGAAGATGGCCGCGCGTAGACATTTACATTTGGCAACCTTAGAAGCCGAATTACCTCTATAAGAAGTTGACATGGTCCAGGGATGTAAATCAATACAGCACAAGAGCCGCATCTTATCTGTTGGTTATTTCAAAGCACAAATCAGCCTCGTTCGAAGGTGGTTTTAAATTTTCGGCACCCAAAATATGGAATGACCTCCCACCGCCTATACGTAGCCTGAAATCGGTTTATTCATTTAAAAATAAGTATAGGCAAGTTTTATTAAACGCACAAAAATCTACCTTAGTATAACCATGACATATCTAAGCACCTTCACCTACCTGTACACCACTCATTGGGTGGAAGGAATTTCATTTGGCTGTCAATGTTACTTATTTTCTTGTCTTGTTTATTACGTACACTCAACAGCGCGAGCGCAGCGTTGCCTCTTTTATTCTATGAATGTATTGATTATTAAGTACCGGCTTCAGCCGGCTAACGCAATGGTATCTTGCTTGACGGCTGACACTTTTGACAGAACCGAAAGCGTTCGGAAACGCGCTATAAATGTCTTATGATTGCCTGTCTGAAGTTATAATCAACAATACTAAGTCAACTAAAGTTTTTTAGTATTTATATTATTTATTTACATAAATCAAAATATAGCCGTGTGGTTGACGGCATAGAATACAAGTGTCACCACCCCCTATCTTCCCGTGGGTGTCGTAAGAGGCGACTGAGGGATAACACGATGCAAATACCATCTTTGCGTAGAGACGGAAAACTCGACATCAAACCCTATACGACTGCCTCGTTGGCCTCGCGGCATAAATGTGCGCGTGGGACCGGGAGGTCCCGGGTTTGATTCCTGGGTCGGGTAGTGTTATTGGGTTTTTCTGTCACGAAATTCTCAGTAGCAGCACGGAGTCTGGAAATGTGCCCGGTACGGCAATAGGCTCGCCCCTTATTACGTGGGACTAAAGTATATCTGGCGAAAAGTGGGTGTAGAAATACACCTCTGCCTATCCCTTCCGGGATAAAAGGCGTGACGTTATGTATGTGTATGTATCATATAATATGTATGCGTATATATTATATATATTGTCGTATATATTTTAATTAACATTTAAATAGCATTTTATCCATCATATTTATATTATTTTAGTATACACAAATAATTATTATAGGTATATCATCTGGTCCTGCGAGAATACCAGCGTTGCAGTTATCTGCAACCATAGCTGACGCAGGTTCCAATTTGTACTCCAATCCGTTTGATAATGTTTACACCAACTAATTGTTATTAAATAGATAATAGACATAATACGTGTTTAGTTTTAAGGGTTTGGAGATACAAATAAAATATTTATTTTCTTTTCTTTTTTTCTTTTAATTCAGTCAATGCTTGCTCTCCTTGTAATTGGAAGGTATTTAAATTAGATATTTCATCAGCATTAGGTTCTTGACTTATGTTAAAGTAACTGTTCAAATCAGTATTGAAGCGAGACAGAAGTGACTTAAGTTTGGCTGATAGTATACGTGCATCTTCCATATTTCATCCGTTATTTAACACAGACCGAGACAATCATTGCTTAATGATTGAATCTCTTTGGCAAACACAGACAAACGATTTAAAATAATATTCTCCATTATTGCAGTATACCATCAATGTTGATCAATTTTTTTACTTACTGCATGTGCCGATAGTGAATCCCACACAACACAAAATATCACAACACAGAATACCATGAAATCATAAAATTATATGATAAACCAACTGAAGAAAATAAAACTGTTTCAAATTATTGTCTTTCAATAATCTCGAATTGGTAAAATTGTAATTCACATAATGTTTAAAACTGAAGTTCTACACTGACAAATGTTGTTTGAATCGTTTAGAATTCCTATATCTTTATTCCAATTTTAAAATTTGAAAAATAGTTTCGCTATTCACCGCTAAATGTCACTAGAAGTTTCAAAACATTCCATCCGCCACGCTATTTCATTAGATATAATATTGCATTGCCTTTAAAATGATGATCAATAGATCCCAGCATCTCCACCATGTCGGCGAGGTATGTTGATGATTAAGGGAATGTAAATTAACGCCGATAGATATTGCAATATGAATAATATGAGCGGACAGATAGAATGTTCAAAAACTAACATCTCAAGACGTAGACATCACTTTCTATCATGGATAGCTCTGTTTGACCTCGATGCCAAGCATTTATCAGTATGGTTCATCCACAATCCTTTCAGTGCGACCTGTAGGTTAAAAAGTTATATGATTCCACTGTCCGGCAGTCTAGCGTTGCAGTTCTATCAATTTCTATTTAAGATTACGAATATATAACTGCCAATTACAATATATCAGGTCTTTCAATTACACAATACTTGTCGGGTATTTCACCGATATCAGGTCTTTTAGTAACACAATACCTGTCGGGTATTTCACCGCTCTTAGGTGTTTTAGTAACACAATATCTGTCGGGTATTTCACCGCTCTTAGCAGATGTCTCCGCTTTTTTCTCGACTGAGGCGATAAACGTCTTTATCCTCAGCCGAGGCTCTAAAACATATTTACTATTACAATACAGTATTACCATACAATACATTAACAATCACTAGATACGTAGAAACAATAGGATCCCATATAATTAGCTTTACAACACTAGCTACTCGCAAACAGTAGGAATCACTAAATACTTAGCTCCAGCACCCATTTGTGATTTCAGACCAGCAGGCAATGATATAAACACATCTATTTATTACTGATTTTTACACATTAAACAATATGTTTTGAATGACAATGTCCATACTATGAAGTAATAAAGTAACTTCGTATTCTTCATATATCAAGTTCAAACCTTAAACGTAGAACCGTCGGTTGTGGCCAGTACTCACATAGAGGTTAGCTATTATTTACTCTTTCTCTTTGGCTCATTATTAATGTTGCTGCCATGTACACTATATACAAATCGCGAGAAATCGCGACAGCGCCCTAGTCAAGAACTCCCGGACAGAAGTCGACGACCCTTTAAGCTTGGTTTTTGCCCCCCAGACGGCAGCCTTTACGTCCAAGCTGGCGAACTTCACTACAATGGGCCGGTGCTTATCTTTCCCATTGCTCCCAAGACGATGACACGTCTGAATGGATTTGTCAGAGACATCTTTCAATGCCATTCTTGTATGCCGGACATCCAGAATGACAGCTGCACAGATTTCCTCATCGTGTTCAGTAACACCAGTAAATATCAAGGTTTTCCTACGATGCCTTGTTTCCATATTGTCAGTGGACTTGGCACATTTCGCTATTTGCTTCCTGAGTAGTCCGAGCATGGTGAAGGTCAGTTCGCGGAATGTACGGAACTCCTCTGCGACCTTTGCTACAGTGTCCTTGGCTTATCCAATTTGTAGTTGCGCCTGGAGCTCGTCCATCTTCTTCGTGACACATTCCTCAAGAATCTTCTGTGCCTGGACTATACCAGAATATTGTGCCATGTTGGAAGTGTGAATCATAGCGAGTGTTTGAAATCAAGTGTACAGTTGATCAGGTGGCAGGTGGTGTATAGTAAGAGTGCTTATATGTCACATATGGGGCTACACTTACTTGGGTATAGAACTGTACGTATTTTCCTTATAATTAACTCACAAACAATGCAGGATGTATAGTAAAACTATTTTTAATATATTTTTTAATTTTCGGATGCGTAGTAACTTTATTTGCACCTACCGCCAAAAAAAAAACGTTTACATGATTTATTTACATAAAATTACATTTTGTTATTTACATTATTATTATACTTCAATTATTTAAAACTAAAACTAAACGTATAATCCTATTTATAAATCAAATAAAATAAAATAAAGTAAAGCAGGAGGCGTTTAGGCGTCGTAGTATTCCTCCGCATCACTGTCATCTGATAACGTGCCCAGAAAGCAAGCATCATTGCCACGCTGAGTGGCAACGCTGATTCTTTTGGCAAAGAATAAACCAGCACTCTGGTCACGGGAGACGTCGAGCAAGCGCCTGGATATGTTGCGATATAAACTACGAGAGTTCAGACCCCATGGGCTCAGCGTTTCCACCCGAAACGACTCAAAAACGTAATTACTGACTAAATTGACATATTTGCGCCGTTTGAGGGTTTCCGCGCTTGCAGCAGCAGTGAATATGTGATGGCGCAAGGGTATCTACGCACGTTGCGTAGATACCCACACCAAAAGCCTACCCATTTTCCATGGCAACAATGACATACCGTCATAATGTCAGGTCTCTTCCCGTCGCGCGTCGTCTCGTACCAAACCATTTGGTTCAAGTACAGCTGGTACGCCAGACGCGACAAGAGTACGACGAATTATGTCATTCAAATGTGCATGTCAAGGTATTCTGCCCGTGTTTCTGCTGCAAGAAAGCCCGTGGTGTCCGAGACTATCGACGTCTTCTCCACAATGACATCGTTGCGGAGAAACACATGGAACATCTCAACGTAGACAAGTAGCGATACGGAAAGTCTCATCAGACAGCTGTTTTCCGAAAAAATATTTCCGTTATATTTGGTCAATCGTTTGGTATGGATTACATCAGCTGTGGACACCAGGTAGCTCAAAAGAAGGTACTTCACATTGTCCTTTTACTTATATGATGACACGAAACCCTTTAAAAAAAGTATCAAACTCAAACAACATCATTTATTCATTTAGGTCACAAAGTGACGCTTATGAACGTCAAAGATTAAAGTGAATTACTAGATGATTCTACATTTACATTTACTGCCACGTTCGCAATGCAATAGGTAGAACCACGAGAAAGAATGGGCAATAAAACTCGTGGCCACTCTTTTTAACTGCCAGTATAATTCTTTTACATGTTATATTTGTAAGGAGCTGCAACTGTTTCACATTGTGAGTTATCTACTATTGCAAAAGTTAATAGTTATTGATATCATACTCAAGCAACAAATTATGTTCATTTAGTAAGCCTCCCAAAGTGAATATGGTGAAACAGGAGCATCCACTTACGTCTTTTGATGTAAGCAACTCGCGAACATGACTGTTCTGATCTATGGTGGAACAGTATGTTCCGAAAAGTAATGGTATATGAACCTGCAGCAATTTACAATCTATTAGTTAGCAGTTCATGACCACGAGTTACCCTCACCTTACAAATCCGATAAATTATAATAAAAAGAGTAGAACAAGAATGCAAATGTAGTATAAAAGAGAACGGTAATTAACTACACTGTAAAACTGCCTATTGACCTAATAATAAAAAGAAATTGACCTAATAAAATAATATTTATTTCCAAGCGTACTTGTCGCCAAGATACTCATTTAAACTATAATATGCCTTTAGTAAAAGATTATTTTTAACAATTGTCTGAAACGACTTTAAAGGCAAGTCTAAAATATTACTTGGTATTTTATTATACATTCTTATACTAAGCCCAATAAAAGAGCTATGAGTTTTGTGTAAACGGAAATATGGTACACATAATTTGTGCCTGTTCCTAGTATTAATATTGTGTATGTCACTATTCATTTTGTAAGAATTTATATGTAGTCGTACATGCATAACACTGGCATAAATATATTGTGATGCTACAGTAAGAATACCAATATTTTTAAATTTTTCTTTAAGTGAGACACTTGTCTTTAACTGGTAAATGGCTCTAACTGCCCGTTTTTGTAATATAAAAATATTTTCGATGTCAGCGGCCCTACCCCATAATAATATGCCATATGACATAACACTATGAAAATAGCTAAAATAAACCAATCTAGCCGTATCGACATCAGTCAACCTACGAACCTTCTTAATGGCATAAGCAGCTGAGCTAAGTTTCCCTGAGAGATATGTAACGTGCGCACCCCACTGTAATTTCGAATCAAGTGTTATTCCTAGAAATAATGTAGATTCAGATGTTTCGAGAACATCGTCATTTAGAGCTATACTAGGACCAAGGTTTCTGACATTAGGCAGAGCAAACTTAATACATTTTGTTTCATCAAGCGATGTTGTTATTTTTCAACGTAAGTGGTAGACGTCACGTAGTCAGAGTAAACACGCATATAAAGGTCGAAGTGTTTGACCTTGAGACCTTAAATATCTAAGAAGTTCCAACGCTATATTTAAATACTGTAAGATCTTAGCTACGACTATCATAATATCATATATTGATTTGCCAATGCACTGTTTGAGTGGTAACGGATTAATAATACACCGTGTCACTGCCCTATTTCATCTTGTGAGTGCCATAAGAGGCAACTAAAGAAAATAAACGAAGCAAATATTATGTTTAAGAGGAGAAGGCAATGTCGACATTAAACCCTATGCCAAACCTACTGTACAGCGTGGCATAGTAGACCAAATTCTGCTATTAGCTTACATTGTAATTGTGGCACACTAATTTATGCATATTCTTGTGCCTAGCCTTGAACTGCGAAAGGTGGTACAGTGTAGGCTGATATTCTAAAATCCACAGGAAAAATAAATAAACAAATTCGCAATAAAAAAATTGAGCCGGATTTTTTTGTTTGACAATGGCATTATTTTATTCACCCTGATTATAATTCGGGTTAATCCTGATCCGGGGAATGGACGGCTGACAGGTGCGGGGTGACGGTAATTGACGAGTACAGGGTTGCAGGCAGTTATGTGTTATGAGCAAATATTATGAGTGGAGACGTTTTCCTTAAACACCTCTGTCCGGTAAGTGGTTAATTTATTATCTTTCATTTCGGAATCAATGTGATGTGCGATTTAATCCTGAGGCTTTTGGTTGTAAATAAAGAAAATCCCAAATATTGTGCAAATAATAGATTAGTTGAAATTTCAAGTCAAAAGAATAATATTCCGTAGCGTTACCTGTAATTTTGTATATTAATTCAATTGTAAAAATCTGTTAGCAATGCAAACGACATTTTGCATAATCATCATCATCGTGTCAGCCCAGAGACGTCCACTGCTGGACATAGGCCACCCCCAAGGTTCTCCACACAGACCAAGCTTAAGTCACCCGCTAGTATGCCCATTGCCACTTCGGCCTGGCTATTCGGAAAGCTATGTCGGTGACTTGCTTCTCCTGCGGATCTCCTCATTTCTGATTCGATCTCGCAGGGAAACTCCGAGCACAGCTCTCTCCATCGTGCTCTGAGTGACCCTGAGATTTTGAATAAGGGCCACAGTTAGCGACCACGTCTCAGCGCCGTAGATCATCACTGGCAACACACACTGGTCAAAGACACTGCGTCTTGAGACACTGCGGGATATCGGACGTGAAGATATGCCGTAACTTCCCGAACGCCGCCCAACCGAAGTTGGACCTACCCAATTGGATTATTTGTCCCAGGTAGACGTACTTGTCGACAACTTCGAGTGTAGAGTTCCCAACCTGGATAGGAACAGGTAGTTAAAGTTAAATTAAACAAACAAAAGAGAAAAAAATATGATGAAAATTTATATAATGCTTGGGTTACAATTTTAAATTTAAATTTAAGAATTTCAGAATTACAACACAGATATATTTTCTTTTAATAAAGAGTATTTAAACACATACAAACTGTCGCGAAAAATTTCAAATTCTGAACAAATAGAGTTGTACTGATAGGACATTCTTGAGATTGGATTATTCTGCGAAACATTATTATTGGTAGCAGGTATAGAAAACAGTTTGGGGATGCGCACAGATCGCGTTGGCGTTTTAAAGTCAAGCAAATCACTCATCCACCTTCTCCTTTCAAGGCTCATAATTTTGAACCGCTGGAGACGATCACTGTAAGCGTGAATCTTTCGTCTTAGACCTAACGTGGAGCATAAGGCTCGAACAAATCGTCTCTGCACTGCTTCTATTCGATCAATATGATTTTTTATATATATTATACAATTATACTCCTTAGTAACGAGTTGTAGAGGTAGAGGTCCTTACTAACGAGAGGCAACGATAGCCTAGTGGTGATACCAACAGACTGCCATGCAGAGGGTATCGGGTTCGAATCCATGGCGCGCACTAATGACTTTTCGGAGTTATGTGCGTATTGCATTGTTAATTATCGCTTGTCTCGTGCCTCGGAGAGCACGTTAAGCCGTCGGTCCCGGTTGTCATGAAGATCTTTGACAGTCGTTATAGGGCGTCAGTACCTTCTAAATAAACTGACACTAGTCTAAACCATGGAATATCGCTATCCCTTCGAGTTGCGGAGGTCAGACTGGCAGTCGCTCTGTGGAAAAGCTTTGAAGAACATTGCTGAATCAAAAATCACCCATAAATCCCTCACCACAAGTACACGCTCTAAGCTAACACAATTTATATGGTATGCACAATTCAGCAGCCTTTTATTTTTAGTGAAGGAGATAATCTGACACTTTTTTATGTTAAGGGACAAGCAATTACTACACTGTAAACTTGTATTAGCTGTAGTTTAATATGTGGGCCTTTTTGCCTTACGTACCCTATTTACAAGCTCTGGTCTAGAATCATAGAGCGTGAAGGGGATCAACCAAGCTGTCATCGAAAGCGAAAGATTTTAAAGGTTTACCGAGAAACCGTTAAACGCAGTAAAAAATATATGTACATTGTCCCTAAATATGGTTCTGTTATGTGTACCTATAAATGTAAACAAGTCTGCGTTTACAAGGAATTGATAAAAGTTGCATCTTATGATATCTTAAAATGATCGAATATAATGATGACGAATTATACGTACTTGTGATGTCAAAATTGAAATATCATCTCTTTTTCGCCTATGTTCGCAGTACATTGAAACTGCACGCATACAGTACACACAATTAACGAAATTCTGAAGTATTGAAAGCACATTATTTTGTGCCAATTGGCAGCTTGAACCATGACCAGATGTTTTAACCAAACTTCAAAAGTGACTCATCATCGTGTAATGAAAATTAATAATCTGACGTCACAAGTTACAGCCATGATTACGATACAATTTTATTTAGTTCAACGTCCTTATTATTAAAGTGCAAGACAAGAACGTGATCTTAATATATAAAATCCTTGCGTTACTGACTGACTGACAGACGCTACAGCCGAAACTATTGGGCGCAGGAAGCTGAAATGGCATGTATGTTCCTTGGGGACCGTAGGGATGCACTAAGAAGGGATTTCCCGAAATTCCCACGGGATCGGCCAAAACGGGTAAATTTAATAAAAATGCAGGCGTAGCTGCTGGCGTCCTCTAGTCAAGATTTATATCTAAATATTTCTTCAGCACTCTTTCGCTCCCCGCTACCCAATTACTCACAAGAAAATCCTTTTTTCTTCAAACTTGTCAATAGCAGATATTTTAATAGCTCGCTAACTTGGTAAAACCAATTAATATTTGTGAAGCACGTTAAACTGTTTATTTTTCTATCTTAATTAAATACTTAATTTAATATTACCATACAGACTATTCAAAATAGCAGACTTTTATACAAAAGAAATTCTTATTTTTCTCGTATCAAATGGTTTTGATTAATAATCTTTTCGCGAGATGACAGACGTATTTTTCTTATCACAAGTTACTATTCATTCGCTTATGTTAATGTGGACCTTATTCTTTGTTACATAAATACGAAATGTAATAATGTTTTGGCATGATATACGAGCCGATTGGAGGATAGATTTAAAAATTTAGTTTCATTATAATAATTAAAGTGGATGTATTAATTAGGTTGATTGTAAATTAATCTTATGAAAAACATATTGTTGGTGTAAGTGACGGTACAAATAAAACTCCTGTTAAGAGTATAAAACTTTGATTAAAACAATATCTTAACAATACCTTTACGATAAACAAACCGTGTCACAAATATGAAGCTTTTGAAAATTATTATTAAACAGACTTAAAAGCGGCAAATATTGGTTAAAAACTGAAACTAAACGACAAAGGAACACTTTCACGATATTCATGATTGTTTTAACGTTCGCCGTCACTTTGTTGAGCAGTATGCGAATTTTGCACTACATGTTATTTTTTCAGGTTTATTGCGCGACAGTTTAAAGCTTTTACTACTATAAGATCCGAAAAAAGATTATCACACATTGTCAATGTAAGCGAGGTTCGTTTGTGTTTTCAGTAGTTGCGACGAATACATTTTGTCAAGGGCAGTGACTTTTCACTGCCTTGCACTTATTGAATGTAAAGTGCAGTTGCGTGTTGCATGCGTGATTGCAGGGAACTACATGGATGAAGGAAACATGACTGAATGAAGTAAGCGTGTCTATTACAAGAAAAGTAGCTAGTCACGTACACGTTTACATTTGACTTGGAAGAAGACGTGCAAGCTTCATTCAATATTTATGAAAGTTTTAACACAAGTAGGCACAGTACTTGGTCGAAGCCTACAAGCCAATTTTCTAAAAAATAAAATTAATAAGACCTTGGGGGGTTGCTTGCCCGTGAAATCTGTCGTAAATGTCTGTACAACATTTGATAATGGCGCCTGGGAAAGCCTTGTGGGCTTTCAATAAACAAAAAAACTATTAATTCGAATATTTTATAAGCTTGTATAACGACTTTAATTTTTATATTCAGAAACCTAATATTATTTTTACATCGTGAATATTAAAGATCGTATTTTCACCTAATCTTCATAACAATGATATACTTTATTCGTACAACAAAATAAATCTATCTAGAATTCTTCAAAATAAATGAGGAGAGGTATGTATCACGATTGTGCTAAGCCTCTTAGAATAAATCTAGAGTATAGTGCAAGTTGAGCTGTTTGCAGTGGGCACTTAAGCATTAGAAAAGTTCAAGCCATTTAATTTTACTTTGTATTTTCACTTGTACCAAAAAATTTAAATTCTTGATCGATTGAAATATTCATAATATAGATAATTATGTATGTACCCTGAATTCGCGTTTTGTAATATTTCATGATGCTCTGCTTTATATATGCACTACTATATAGCACTCGGCATGTATTGACAAAATATATCTTAGCAGTTCACGCATACAAGTGAGCCCTATGAAATAACATGTTGATTGACTAAGTACTGTAAGTGTAATGAACTATTCTAATTCGGGTGGTTAGATTCAGAAGTTTGATAGGCGATACTAGAATACTGTATTATATACCTACATAGTATTAACTAGTGCCTTTGTAGAGAATAATAACGTAATGACTATTAAGTAAAATGTGAAAATAAATATGTATTGTTCCTTTTAAAAGACAATTGCCACACTAAGAATAACTACTATATTGCTGGATCTTACAAACCTACTATTAAACGACACCAAGTACATCAAGTCCTTAAACAAGAATATGTGGTGTTGGGCACTGACCCCACAGCAATAGCACAATGCTTTTGAAAGGTTTTAAAGACATTTTTGGAACAAATGGGTAACTCATTTCTAATTTACATAGTTTGTCATATTTCTGAAAGACAATCTACCATTACAACATTTCTTAAATATAAATTCGGGTGGCTGTCTTTCATGCTAATCGAGATTGCGCTTTTATCAACTATATTGTTACATCTTTGGAGGATGTACTGGTGCGAATCAATGAAACTCCAAACTGCACGAAGACTGCTTTTACTTCCTTTGTGACCATAACATTATTATACAATAGTTTAGAATTGAAATTAAACTACAGTTTACGGATTTTATCGCGTTATATTGGTTTCACTTGTTTTTACATTTAAACCGAATGATCTAGAAACTACATTTTTATTACTAGCCAACGTTTCGAATTCTTTACAGGATTCATGTTCACGGCAGACTGAGGTGGTATTTGTCTTTGTCTTGAATTTAAAAGTTATCTCAAAGTACCCGAACATTTTTCAACTATTGGTGTTACTATCTACGCAGAATGTGCTCACTGTGTCTTGATGTCTTCTGGTGACTTTGTCCTTCTTGGGTTTCATTAGCCTGATAACAGGGTCCCAAGCTGGAGGAACATTCCAACCATCTTCCCTATTGAAATTAGGATGTTTTTTAATTTCAATAGCTTCTCGTATCATTCTTGGAATAAAGCGGTGTTCTTTTGCGAGTATCTGTGGTTTATCAAATCGCAGGTAATGGTTGGTTCCTTGTTCTACATGTTCACACACAGCAGACTAGTAATAAAAATGTAGTTTCTAGATCATTCGGTTTAAATGTAAAAACAAGTGAAACCAATGTAACGCGATAAAATTCGTAAACTGTAGTTTAATTTCAATGTGTAAACATTCGCGTAAACCCAAGAAAATAATAGTTTAGAACTTTAGACTGTTCGAAAAGTTTTGCAAAGCGCATGGCGGTGAAAAAATAGTAGTAAAGACATAGTTCGGTTTTTTCGCGCACAGATTATACACAACACAATAATCAAATAATATCAATTGCACCATAGAGTTTTTTCTATCGTAGCGGGTGTCTTTGGCCCTCGTGGACATACTCCCAGCTGTTGGTGTTGATGTCAGCCACGCGGCATATTCCATCAGGTCCAGCTATAAGCTGGAGGAAGCGTCCAAGTTTCCAAGCCAATGGGGGTGCGTTGTCTTCTGCTAGCAACACTATGTCTCCAACATTCAGCTGGGCTCTATTCGTTCTCCATTTGGTTATTTGTTGCATTTCTGACAAATATTGTTTCTGCCACCTTTGCCAGAAATGTTGTTGCAGCTTCTCCACACGTGTATAGCGTCGCAGCTGGCTATCCTTGACGTCTGCCAGATCTGGTGCCAGCAGCGCAGTTAGCGGCCTCCCGATTAAGAAGTGTCCGGGAGTAAGGGATAAAAGGTCATTAGGCGAAGAGGAGAGGGGACACAAAGGACGACTGTTCAAATTTGCCTCCACTTGTGCGAACAAAGTGGAAATTTCTTCGAAAGTGAGATGGCTATTACCAATAACGCGCCTTAAAAAGTTTTGGCAGATTTCCCGACAGCTTCCCAAATGCCCCCGAAATGAGGTGTGTAAGCCGGGATAAAATTAAATTGTATAGATTGTTAGCTTGCAAAGTCATATAGAGATTCACTCGCGTGTTTTAAGAATGTTGAAATCTCCTTTGCAGCAGCTACAAAGCTGCTTTCGTTGTCGGAGAATATTTCCGTGGGCCGGCCCCTTCGAGTGATAAATCGTTTTAAACACATTATAAACGCGTGTTTAGTTAAGTCGCTGACGGCTTCCAAATGAATACATTTATACCTTAGGCACACAAACAAGCATAGATAGCATTTACTCAAGCGGTATCCACGGCCATTGCGATTGAGAACATAAAATAGACCGGCCAGATCAATGCCTACTGAGCTAAACGGGAACCCAGCTGTCACCCATTGCAATGGCAAGTTACCCATTTTGGGTTGAAGAGTTTCGCCTCGCAGGCGCCTACAGCGAGTGCGATTATTGACTGTGCGTCTAGCCAGATGTCTACCATTAATTGGCCATATTGTCTCTCTCACAGTCGCTAACAATAGTTGTGGACCCGCGTGCATATTTTTCAGGTGCTCTCTCTGAAAATATAGTTTGGTTAGCTTATGTGAGGAGCTAAGCAAAATTGGATGCTTTCTTTCATAGGTTTGGTAAGACGCTTGTATTCGCCCACCGACGCGAATAAGGTTGTCGTCATAAAAAAATGGTGATAATGCTAGCAATCGGTTTTATTACTTAGCTGTTTCCCCTTTGCAAGCAATTCATACTCAATTGGAAATGATTTACGTTGAGCTATAGCAAACAATAATTTTAAAGATTTATTTAATTAATCTCTTGATAAAATACCTACACGCTTATGTTAACACGGATGATGTTAATTGTTTTATTTCGTTAACACGATTGGCCACGAACACCTTCAATTTAGTAACGTCACTCCTGATACATCCTAACACCAGACTAGAATCACACCAATGAACCACTCTGCCTGGGCGATACTTAAGAGCTTCTAGAGCGGATTTGGTAAGTTTGGCGGTGAGTAGAGCTGCGCATAGTTCTAGACGGGGAATAGTGTTGGCAGGTTTTAATTGAGCTACCTCTGATTTAGCACACAATAGCTTGAGTGTAATGTCATTGTTAGAGCTAATTGTTTTAGGTAGATGCAAGCACCATAAGCATGTTGTGATGCATCGCTAAAAGAATGCATTTCTATTGATGTGGGCGTTTCACCTAATACTAGCCTTGGTACTTGTAGGTCTGGTAAGCCTTTGACACTGTTAGCAAATTTAAGCCAATCGTTTTTAATTTCCTGAGGAACGGGATCATCCCAGTGAAATTTTAGCAGCCAGAGCCTTTGTAGCATTATTTTAGGCCTCACTACTACCGGACTTAAGATTCCTAATGGATCAAATATTTTATGTGCTTTGGACATGATTGTACGTTTTGTTACTATGTCATCAAGTCGATGTGAAAGATCCTTTGCCGGAAAGTGTAACATGTCATTGGAAGGCTTCCAGTCAAGCCCAAGCGTACTTGAAGACTCGCTGATGGTTAAGTTGTCATGATCGTTGATGTCAAGACCATCAAAAATTGCAGGGCAATTTGTTTTGTATTTACGTAAGTTAAAACACCCTGTTTTTAAAGCGTTTTCTACAGACCTTTGAATGTATTTTAATTTTTGTGGGTCGTCAGAGCCCGTTATAAGGTCATCAACATAGAAGTCTTTCTGAATAATAGTTGTAATTAATTCATCGTCCTGCTCTTTCCATACATCAAACAAGCACTGAGTACTTGGGTAACTGGCGTTCGCCGTTCCGTATGTTAGTGTATTAAGTACCAGTGTTTTAATCGGTTGGGACACGTCCTCCCTCCATAGAATGCGCTGCAAGTGCCGGTCGTCTTCATGCACTAGTATTTGGCGGTAAATTTTTTCTATGTCTCCTGTAAGGAGGTATCGGTATTGTCTAGCCCGTATCAAAATTGAAAACAAACAATCCTGTACATTTGGGCCTACCATTAAAATATCATTGAGAGAATAACCGGAGGTAGACGCAGCTGAGGCATCAAAGACGACGCGACAGGACGTACTCTCACTCTGTTTGAAAATGGCGTGGTGACAGAGATAGTAGCAGGGTTGCGAATCAAAGTAATTATAGCTCTTAGTGTGGATAAGTGACCTAATTCTTCATATTCTCTAATAAACTACTTTTAAACTACCACGATGTGTACACATACTAAAGATTATGTAGCGGGTCTGAATCGTGTTAACTGAACGAAAAGAAAGATGAAATACCTTTCTATTTGTTCCGACGTTTCGGCATGGGTTAGACCAGCCGTGGTCACGGGATGACTGATGTCCGTCAGCGCTACCTCCGAGAAATGCGGGTTTCGGAACCTACCCTCACTTGGTCTTCACAATTATTAACATTTATAAGTTCGGAATTGTCGGTACTTCGACACACAGCAATAATGGTATCTTCACACTGGCGCGTAATATCACCTCGTCGGTGTCTACATTTGCTGATGACAGGACTCCGATCAGCAGTAAATCGCTTTTTAGCTAAGGTGTAGCTATCGACTAAACAATTGACATTTTTCTTTAAAGGTAATTTTACACAAAATCTACCATTTATGTGATGGGACTTTGGCATTAATTTCGACTTTAGTGATGCTGTAATAAATGATGATGTGCTTCCACAATCCAACAGGGCGCGAACTGTGACCTGGCCAGCTGGGTCCAACACCTCTATCATACCAGTTGATAGTAAGATCTGATCTTTGGGCTCATTTGAGAAATTAACCACTATCTGATCTTGCTCATTGACAGCAGCGCGATGGTTCAAGGCTTGTGGTGGAAGATGCTGCAAGGTATTGAGTCTTTCAGAGCACCCGGGCTCTCTACAAGGACCCATGCGGCATTCACTATGACTATGGCCTTGTCTTAAACAGTTTCTACAAAGTTTATATTTAATCACTTCGTTCAACATGTCATCAACACTCTATGACTTAAATATAGGGCATTCGTAAATTTAATGGCTTTGATTACAAATGATGCAAGCAAAATTCTGTGAAGATTTACGGTTATTATTATTAGAACTACTTGCAAATGATTTTATAGTTTTGCAGAGCACGAGGCGTTGCATCTCAAGTACATTAGCACGGTTTGTGAGAAATTCGAAAAAATGTTCCACAGTTGGAACGTCGGTAGTGAGAGTGTTATAGTACTCTTCCCACTTCATCAAAGTATGACCATCTAACTTGGAAAAGAGAATGAAAATAATCAATACATCCCACATGCTTGTGGGCTGCCCTAGACTGGCCAGAGCACGCAAATTCTTTGTGACATGGTCTACTAAATATCTCAAAGAACGCTCGGATTCTCGTGGAAGCTGTTTGATATTTACTAATGAATTCAGGTGATGGTTTATCAAAATTATTTAATTATCGTATCGACTACAGAGCAACGACCACTCCTCAGCATAATTCTTATCATCATGTCATATTCTGGCTGAGTCACCCTGCAAATATGAGGCCAGGTAATGAAACTTATTTATGGCTGAAATTTGCTCATTTTTGTGTATTAAGTTTTCGAACGTATCACGGAATTCCAGCCAACGGAAATATTCACCAAAGAATTTTTCTATCTGTATCTGAGGTAGTTTCAAACCTGAACTATAATTATTGGAATCATGAGAGCAACAAGAAGTATTATGAATAGAAGTATGCCTTAGCACACATTCAGATTGTTTAGTAAAAGACTCAAGTAAAGTTTTAGCTGTTTATTAATTAATTTTATTTAAACCTTTATATACAGAGCGTACGGGCGGACTTAATGCCATGGGCATTATCTCCCAGTCTACCTTTGAGTGGTGCAGAATCAAAAGAAGTAGGTGCTATATAAATAATATAATGAGGAGAACATTATTTGATCTTACATAAATATACTTACATATATAGATTATAATAAATATATAAGATACAAGCATAGATATCAATTAAGATATATAAACATAATTTCAATTAATACATATTATTACTACATACTGGTACATCTAATATATTATATATACTTATATATACATAAGTATATATAATATACTTATGTATATATAAGTATAAGTAGATAGTATACAGAGTATGGAGGCCATGTTTTTGATTCAAAACAAAATAGTTTGACCATTGCGGGTTCATTCGACAACCGCATAAAGGTAACCTATAAACTCCGGCACCAGAGCTTGCCCTACACTCACGGAAAAGAAGTAGAATGAAGTTTGATGTCCGACCGAATATCTTCTTATAGTGCCTTTCCGCCTAGCGAATGTTGGGAGGCAGTGCCGCATATTTCCATATATCTCTGGCCAGGAGAAGCAGTCAAGAGGTTTTTCTGCCTCAAATATGAAAATACTAGTTTTATTTACAAATCATCATCCTCTTCATCCTCTTCATCTCTTCATCCTCTAGTCTAACCGGATTTGGCTGAATATTAGCTTTTCCACAGAGCGACTGCCTGTCTGACCTCCGCAATCCGAAGGGATAGCGATATTCCATGGTTAAAGACTAGTGTCAGTTTGTTTAGAAGGTATTGACGCCCTGTAACGACTGTCAAAGATCTTCATGCTCTCCGAGGCACGGGACAAGCGATAATTAACCATTCAATACACACATAACTCCGAAAAGTCATTGGTGCACGCCGTGGATTCGAACCTGATACCCTCTGTAAGGCAGTTTGTTGGTATCTCCACTAGGCTATCGCTGCCTTGGTATCTCCACTAGGCTATCGCTGCCTTATATACTATTATAAGTCAAAATGAAATATAAGAAGGATTGATTAAACAGAAAAAGAAAATTAGAGCTGGGAGTTGGAACCATGAGGAGAAGGTTATTATAAGAGCAAAGGTTACGAGCATGATTAGAGGATAAATACTGGAAGAGGGGCGTTAAATACTCAGGTGGAGTAGGAGACGTAAGAATGGTATAGAGAGTTGTGAGAGCACGCAAACTACGGCGTTGACGAATGGGGAGCCATTTCAATTGAGAACGATAAGTGGACACATGGTCATACTTGCGAAGATTGAAAATGAATCGAAAGCAGTTATTAAGAAGACGGTCAAGTTTCTTGAGGAGATCTGCATTCAGGTCAAAGTAACATACATCACCATAGTCGATCAGAGGGAAAATCAAAGTTTGCACAAGCATTGTTTTAGTCTCGGGCGGGAGAAAGTTTTTTAGGCGGTAAAGAGCGCGTACAGTACCGGTGACTTTCTGACTCACATGGTTTACTTGGGTTTGCCAATTTAGCGTGCAATCTATATGCAGCCCAAGATTTTTAACTGTTGTGTGCAGATTGATAGTAGTACCACTAAATGTAATAGCTGGTAAAGATGTGAAGTCCAGTCTCTTTAAAATCCTTTGACTACCTAAAACAATAGCTTGAGTCTTACTAGGATTGACAGCTAAGCCAAACTTGTCCGACCAAGTTAGTATAGCTGCCAAATCGTTATTTATGTTATCTATGGCTTCTGCTACGCTTTCCACATCTACGTGTGAATAGATATGCAAGTCGTCGGCATACAAATGGTAAGCACACTGAAGATTTTGAGTCAGGAGATTTATAAAAATAGAAAACAACAAGGGAGAAATAATGCCGCCTTGAGGAACGCCAGAAGTAGTGTCGGCCCACCCCGACGATAAATCATCAAGGCTGACAGACTGCTGACGCCCTCGAAGATAAGTTGAGAACCAATCCAGAGCTAAAGGCGAGACCCTAAGATGAGAGAGGATAGATAAAAGGATATCGTGACTGACGGTATTGAAGGCGTAAAGTCAATCAACACCAGCACGGTGATTTTGGTGCTTTCCATGGCCTCTCGAATATTGCCAGTCACTTTAAGGAGGGCGGAGATAGTGCTATGGCCTGGCCTGAAACCGGACTGTAAAGAGCTCAACAATCGGTTGTTGTGAACAAACCGAGCCAATTGTTTGTGAACACAGGCCTCTAGCACTTTGGACAGAAAGGGTAGGATAGAAATTGGGCGGAAATGGCTAGGAACAGTAGGGTTTTGGATTTTGGGCAGGGGAATTATGTAGGCTTTACGACATAAGGAAGGAAAGGTACCGGAAGCAAGGGAAAAGTTAATGATGTGAGATATCGCAGGTAGGATGTGACACTAGATAGTTGTTATCATGTGACGGCTGATATTGACACATCCCACAGCATTAGATGTTATGGAGAGGATTGACTTTTTGATCTCGCCTGAAGACTCTGGAGATAACTGGCATGATTCAATATTGGGTTGAGGCAACCCCGCTAAGTAACTGAGCGTGAGGCTCATGGTCTGGTGATCCAGCGAAATGGTAGAGGTTAAATATCGGTTTATCTCATCCAGATCAAGAGTCCCGCAATTGTCGACGTGCTGCTGTTTGCCAATGCTTAGTGTTCTAAGGAACCTCCAGGTATTAGCAGATGATGAAAAATGTATGTTATCGAGAATATGTCGGCGTTTGGCGTTACTCACCATCTGATTACACCGATTTCTTGCAGATCTAAAAAGCTCCCAGTTCTCATCACAACGGTCCTTTTTATATCGCCTAAAAGCTCGGTCTCTACGACGCATTGTCATTCGTACTCCCGTCGTAATCCAAGGCGCGGGAGGATGTTTAAGCTTCACCCGTCTCACTAGGGCATGAACATCATATAAATATGAGATTGTGTTGTTAAATATGGTTACCTTTTCGTCCACCGTGGAGGCAGACATCATGCTACTCCAGTTTAACTCGGCAACATCCTTATTCAGCTAATTAACATTAATTAATTAACTGCAGGAGACTCGGTGGAAAGGCAGCAGATCCCGGTCCATTGGGAGTGGCTACAAGCTGATCTACACGGGTGGAACTGGCGGGGAGAGCGGGGTAGCGGTTGTGCTCGCCGAGGAGTTTCAGGACGGGATCTTGGAGGTGAAGCGTTACAGCGACCGGCTTATGGCTGTGGGGGTGCTTATTGAAGGGGTTGTGACCCATTTGATAAGCGCCTATGCACCACAGGCAGGTTGCAGCGACACCGTCAAGATGTCGTTCTGGGATCAATTTGGCGAAGTTCTTCGTGAAATCCAACTCTCACAGGGAATCATTCTGGGTGGTGATCTGAACGGTCATGTGTGTGAGGGGTGTGAGGAATTTGAGTGTGTTCACGGTGGCTTTGGCTACGGTGGCCGTAATGAGGGAGGGGAGTGTATCCTCTGAACTTGTCTCTACTTACCAGGAGACACCATATCAGCAAAGTAGCCAACTGCAAGGTCATACCCGGTGAAAGTCTCACGGCACAACACCGCCTCCTTGTCATGGGCCTCCGCGTGAAGCCCAAAGGCAAGCACGCCGACCACTGTCAACGTCAAATTCGGTGGTGGCTGCTCAAGGATGCCAAATCCCTGGAGTTCGCCTCAGCTATCGGTGACAAGTGCGCTGCTACTGAAGGCGAACCAACTCAAAGCCAGTGGGATAGAATCCAGGCGGTCATCACTGGAGCGGCGAAGGCAGTGCTGGGCATGTTTAAGGGCGGATGCAAGTGTGACAAGGAGACTTGGTGGTCGAACGACACAGTCCAGAGGGAGACAAGGGTGAAGAAAGCCCTCTTTAAAGCGTGGCAAGCGTCCAAATCTCCTGGAGACCGCGACCCATACAGGGCTGCCAAACGTGCCACTAAGAGGGCTGTAGCCAGAGCCAGACGAGACCACTTGGAACCGCTTTATAGCAAGCTGGAATCGTCTGAGGGGCAGAAGCTCTTATACAAGTTGGCACGCTCCAGGGTCAAAGCGGCACAGAACATTACTAAATGTCGCTGTATTAAAGACCCTGAGGGCAACCTATTGTGCGCGTCAAGCGCGGTGAAGGAGAGATGGTGCTCGTACTAGCACGAGCTGCTTAACAAGCAGCATAAAGAGGTGCAGCCACCAGAACTCCCTCCGAACCATGGACTAGTGCCGCTGGTAACGCCTGAAGAAGTCCAGAGGGCCCTTCGCCACATGAAGAATCGGAAAGCTGTCGGAACTGATGGAGTCCCCATTGAGGCCTGGAAGGCAATGGGGCTGCGGGATGTGGGCACCCTTACTAATCTATTTAACCGCATACTCCTAACCGGAAAAATCCCGAACCAATGGAGACTGAGTATCATCACTCCAGTCTTCAAAGGCAAGGGATCGGTACAGGAGTGCAGTAGCTATCGCGGTATTAAGGTGATGTCCCATACCTTAAGCTCTTTGAGCGAATCATCGACTACCGGATCCGACAGGAGACCACAGTCTCGGAGTGTCAATATGGGTTTCACCCTGGTCACGGTACCATGGACCCAAGTTTCGCTCTCAGGATCGTCATGGAGCGGTACAGGTCGAAGAACACGCCTCTGCATCTTCTGTTTCTAGACATGCAGAAGGCCTTCGACTGTGTGCCGAGACAGATGATCTGGTGGGCGCTAAGATCCAAAGGTGTACCAGAAGCATATATTGACATCATCCGAGACATGTACTCCAATTCCGATTCCGTAGTTCGGACTGCTGTTGGCGACACAAGAACCTTTCCCATCACCGTCGGGGTCCACCAGGGTTCCGTCCTTAGTCCGTACCTATTCAGTGTCATATTAGACGTGCTGTCAGACAGCATCAGAGACTCACATGAGCAGCCCCCGTGCCTGCTCATGTATGGTGATGATATCGCGCTGGCGGATGCGGACAGGGGACGCTTGGTGCGGCGTGTGAATGCGTGGAAGGAGTCGCTTGAGAACGGCGGTCTGAAAATAATCGTGGCAAAGACCGAGTATTTGGCCTGCAACAGTCCTGAACCCGCGTCATTTCGTATAGGCGGAGACATTGCCCAGCGAAATGACCTGGTCAAGTACCTGGGATCAGTACTGCACGCGTCTGGTGACATCGATTGCGACGTCAAGGCACGCATTTCGGCAGCCTGGGTCAAATGGCGTGAGGTGAGCGGTGTCATTTGTGACCCCAAAATGCCGGTTAAGCTCAAAGGACAGGTCTATAAATCCATCATCATCCTGTTCTGTTATATGGCAGTGAGACTTGGCCTGTGCTTGAGCGACACAAGCAGAGTCTGCGTGTCACGGAGATGAACATGCTGCGCTGGATGTGTGGTGTCACTCGGAAGGACCGCATTAGGAACTTCCGCATCCGGGGTAGCCTTCATGTCCGTGACATTGCTGAAAAACTGCAAGAGTGTCGTCTACGCTGGTATGGCCACGTCTTACGTCAACCGGCATCTTACGTGGGTAACAAATGTCTTGCCATGCTACCTCCACCGGGCCCCGGTAAACGGGGAAGGCCAATGAAATGCTGGCTTGACGTCGTAAGGGATGATATGCGTGCCAACCAAGTAACCACCAGGGATGCTGAAGACCGTGCGAAGTGGAGGAGTCATAGCCGGAAAGCGGACCCCGGGCTCCAAGGCGTGGGTTTTGGAGCGCAGCCGGGACGGTGCTAGGATGATTATGATGATGATTAAGTATATCTAATATAAATATTTGTGAATTTTATAAGCAACACAGTCGTCTCTGCACCACCCGCCATCTCACACAATCAATAAAATTAAAATACATAAATTTAACACATATTTATCATATCTTGTTTATCACTTAGCACATGTTTATTATGTCTTGCTCAATAATGTCACGCTCATTGATTTCAAATTTCAAATTATCTGGGTATAAAATTTCTATATTACTTTGCAAGTCATCAAATCTAACTGAAAAGGCTTCAAACTTAGCAAGTTTTAACTTTAATTCAGTTATTTCAATGCTACTTACTACATTCACCCTTTTGTAAAATTGATGTTAAATAATTTTTAACTTTTTTTATTTGTCCCTTGGCCGACGCCCGTTTTGTCACCAAATCTTACAAAGTTGCTTAGTTTCAGCCACTGTCGCCTAAATACAACACTGTTTGCTTCAAAGATTAGTTGTAAATAATTAAATTGGCTTACATCCCTCGTTCCGGGTCACAAGTTAGGTGGTATGTACTTCCCGAGCTAGTTGGTGAGCATTCAGGTTACTCACCCGGATACACAAGACAAGAGAAACCCTCTTCAATGTAGTTCGGGCCTGAAAGCGGTCACCAGAATACACTGAGTATGATAAAAGCAAATAACCAAGAATGACGGACGGAGAACTAAGAATTTGTTTTAAAACAGGATTGAACAGATGAAAATTTATAGAAAATGAAATGTTTAGGGACAAATTTGGTGCTTTGTGTTTAGATATGCACATGAAACAGTTAAAACTTACAATAAATAACTTACAATACATGTAAAATGTTGTATTAACTTTGATAATAAATTGTGATTATTTTTAGTAAGTAGGTAGATGATAAGTGAAGATTGCAATCTTGTACAATTTGGCTATGTTGGGTAATATTTTTGCAGAAAATACCTTGACACAAATGTAGTGATATTTTGAACGTTGGTAGGATATTTAGGTATAAAGGATAATTAGGATGTGTAGGAATGACACTAAATCTTTCACCGGAGGGCGGCTTGCGACACTCGACCCGATGTAAAACTTTAGCTGAATTACTGCTCGAATCGCTGCTGGCTTGTCTTGTCCTGGTGGAAATACTCGTCTCCTGGTTGGGTGTGGCTCCTCTGTCTGTCTAACTCTGATACAGCAAGGCTCCAACACTCGGGAGGAATTGTTTCTTGTAATGTGGTCCGATGTTTTTTAGACCCCCTCACGGGCCACCATGTTACATCTTTGGAGGATGTACTGGTGCGAATCAATGAAACTCCAAGCTGCACGAAGACTGTTTTTAATTCCTTTGTGACCATAATAATATTATACAATAGTTTAGAACTTTAGACTGTTCGAAAAGTTTTGCAAAGCACATGGCGGCGAAAAAATAATGGTAAAGACGTAGTTCGGTTTTTTCGCGCACAGATTATACACAACACAATAATCAAATATCAATTGCACCATAGAGTTTTTCTATCGTAGCGGGTGCCTTTGGCCCGCGTGGACAACTATTTCCCTCCCTAACAAATTGTGAGACGGAGTTATACGGTTCAATGTTGCTGCTTTTTGGTATGTAACTTATGCACATTAAGGTGCAAAGGTCAAACAACTATCATTATCAGAACAAATTTCTCGAGCTTGATAATTGCCAACTAAGTTAATACTAGTTAATGTTCTAATCTAATAATGTCAATTTCACTGTCAATATGTTATAAATAATTAGCAGCAACAAACTTCCTATTATTAACATGACAAATGAGACTTCATAGCGGTACGCAACGTGCAACGAGACATTTACATAATGCATGCCACGCTATGGTACTTCATGACATCACGTAATACACATCGATCTAATGAACAGGCCGCTTGTTATCGGCGAGTGAAACACTTATTAACACTTTGTGAATTGATTAAAAATGTTGATCTGGTGATCTAATTATACACCTTAATTACGAAAAATTTTATAGCGGAAAACCTAGAATTCTCTGACCAGATTGGAGACATCCTAAAAACAGGACAGCTTAGAAGTACCTTTAACAGAAGAGCATGTATGAGAAATTTGATGGGAGTGAATGCAGCACGAGAGATATGTCAGGATAGTTGGAAATGGGGTTCCGTTGTCTCTGCCTACCCCTCCAGAACAAACAGGCGTCAGTCAGCATGTATGTATAATTTTACAGGAGTACCATTTTTATAATATAAGACCTTATATCCAAATATAACGTGTTTACTAATAGCTGCCTGCTTGGCGTGGTAGGACGTGCGATGTTGAGTTATGTTCTGGATAATATTGCAATACGATAGAAATTAATAACATTAATACTGAGGTAGCCGTTACCTTATGATGAGACCTACTTTATCTCGGAGGAGATCGACTTTAGCTGGTGATTAAATATATCTTGTATCTGACTCAGTCGTTGCCCATTGAGGTAGTCAATCTGAGGGTGCGTGGTGGCTTCCTCTTTCTTCCCATTAGTATAGAAATCTGGTAAGACTAGTAAGCGGATCCTGAAATGAAACTGGTATAACCCTAGAAGGATGATGGATTAATAACACCTACATAGATTCAGAAGATTCATGTTTATTATATAAAACTTGTTCTTGTGTGAAAATCAGCTTGCGACCTTGTTTGTGATAAACTAACGGTCACTAACCACCAAAGCAAGAAGCCATTCATGAATAAATATTAAAGAAGCAGATTAGTGAACTTGTTTATGCACATTTTATATATTAGGAGGATATGTTTCAAATGATTCGGTTCAAAGCA
This sequence comes from Euclidia mi, assembly GCA_944739405.2. Taxonomy (NCBI): domain Eukaryota; kingdom Metazoa; phylum Arthropoda; class Insecta; order Lepidoptera; family Erebidae; genus Euclidia; species Euclidia mi. The sequence continues at coordinate 64,838,212 of OX123181.2, read as the reverse complement.
ATCTTCTAGATCTTCTGCATAGTAGTTAAGTACACTTAAGTAAGTTAGCTTCGTTGGTCTCGCAGCATAAATGTGCGCGTGGGATGGGGAGGTCTCGGGTTCGATACCCGGGTCGGGCAAAGTATTATTGGGATTTTCCGTTAGGATATTCTCAGTAGCAGCACGGAGTCTGGTAATGTGCCCGGTACGGCAATAGGCTCGCCCCCTACTACGTGGGACCTAAAAATCCATGATGAAATGTGGGTGTAATATTACACCTCTGCCTACCCCTTCGGGGATACAGGCGTGAGACTATTAATAAAAATATATAAAAATAAATAAATAAAAGTAAAAAGTAAGTAAGCTTCTCATTATTTTGCTTCATCATCCAGGCAAAGTTTCGTCACGCGGTTTGAAACGCATGCGGCTTGAAGTCGTAAGATTGCACGATTGGTCGTTACTTTCAGAAATAACTGGCGCCTTAGCTTCTTATTTAATATAATTTAGATTTTGAGTACAGTGTGCGTTCTTAATTACAAAAATAGCACTCATAGTGTGAATTGAATTGTCCATCTTAATAGACTGGTAAAGTTAAGCTATGTTCTCAAAGGTCTCCACTTGAATCATAGATGACCTTATGTGTGGCATTTGTATCAGAGGACTAAGGTGCTTCAAAGACAGCGATAGCCTAGTGGAGATACCAACGGACTGCTATGCAGAGGGTATCGGGTTTGAATCCACGGCGCGCACCACTGAACTTTCGAAGTTAAGTGCGTATTGAATTGGTAATTATCACTTGACCCGTGCCTCGGAGAGCAAGTTAAACCGTCGGTCCCGACTGTCATAAAGATCTTTGACAGTCGTTATGGGGAGTCAGTACCTTCAAATAAACTGATACTGGTCTATGGAGTATCACTATCCTTTTGGGTTGCGGAGGTCAGACGACAGTCGCTCTGTGGATAAGTTGATATTCTGTCATATCTGGTTAGACCAGTAAGCGGACCTCGTTCTCCTAGGCGTGGAAGTCTTATAACGCTTTCCCATTCTTAATCCCACTTATCCTTACTTATTGAAACTGAAACCTAACTATTAATTAAATATAAACAATTAGAATTTTACTTTTGTTTGATTTGATGATTTAATAATGCTGTAAGACTGTAATTCAGTAATAAGAGTAAAAAGAACAACATTGTTATTTTGTTCATAAGTAGAGAGTTGCCTATTTAGATTGATTATGATTGAACTTTGATTTAAAATGTTATTTAAATTTTTCAGATTTATAAGATTTTTACATTTTTTTATTTTTTACAATGATGTTAGCATTTGCTTAGAATGAATAAATGAGCATGTTGTCGATGATTTTTTTAATTTATTTCGAATCCCACTCCTTGTTTCGTTCAAAATGTTGCGTAAAATTAATTCCCATGGACCAGGGAAAACGCTTTATAAAATAATTGATGATACCTAAGGCATTTGAACTTTAGTCAGTTACGTTAGCAGTAGAACCAACAATATTATTATATTTCTTCCCATAAAAATAGTTTTTTCTGCCACATCCGATGTATTGTAATGATTTTTATTCAATCAAAAATGTTGGATATACCACATCCGACATAACATGATCGAATTTGTCCGATGAAAATGGCGACACGTGACATTTTTTAATATTTTTTAACGAACCTATATATATATATAATTTGTATAATAGATAATGATATATTTAATACTCACTACAAAATTTATGAAGTTATCACTTTTGGTTACATTTTTATTCCAAGTTCAATCTTTAAATTGCTCTACTGAAAAGGTGCAGATTTGCAGATCCTACGTTGTTGATAGGGCGTGGCGACATGTTAAAATTTGTTACTCTATGTCATCAATCAAGGTATAAATATGGATAAAAACTTTGGGTTGTTTAAATGTGTCCATTTCAAACATTCAACCGCCAGCACAATTTTATCTGCAGAATTTGTGCTACATTTATGTATGTACTATTTGTATCCTTAACTGTGTACTAACCTGTGTAAGTGTAAGTAAGGGTGTGAATTGTCTGGTTCTGTGTAGCGGTTTCACATTGTCCCGCCACTTTGAACGTCAAAGTAGATATCTTTATGTCTTCGCCTTAAGAGGTACAAATGTCTCGTTTCGGATACAAATAGCAGTACCAGATCTACTTTTTGTTCGAAACGGGGCAAATCTTGATAATGGCGCCTCCTCCCAACTGTTTTCCAACCAGTTTGAATTTTCACTCTAAGTTGTGACATAATTTTGGCGCCCCCATGAAGCTGCTGCACATGGCATGTGCCCCGGTTAGGCCTCCTTAGATCCACCACTGATAAATAGTACATTTATTTTATCTAGGTAAAGTACAAACCCGGTGTCATGCTAAATTTTAAATTCGGCACTTGGTCCTGCCACCTTGATGCACACACATCGACGACCATGCTCATTTATTACTGCAGACTCGTAAGCCCGTAAAATGTGGAAACCACAAATTTTAGTAGTAGCATAACAAAAAATTGTCTCTTCATGCACTACAGCTTCCGAAAATTTGGCCGATTTGTACTGTCAAACGGTCTGTTGTAAACCATGATGAAAAAGCTGGCCGTTGAACAACCGACACTGTCAAATCGCTCTTGCCCTCTGGTACTGCTCAGGACAGCACTAGATACTATACTGTCTAGTATAAATCAGATTTATAATATATTCTTGCGTTCAAAAACATAAATAATATGTAAATAATGAAATATGAAATATTTTTTATAAAATTAAGGATTATTAAATTATTGAGAAATACAGGAGTTATGTCACGTGATAGTTAACGCCAATCAAAGCGAATAACACGTTGTGAGGTAGGCCTCGACAACACGTTAATGTCGACATGACTTGACGTCTTTCGCTTTCGAGATAAATTTGGATGAAAAGCCCATCCAAATTTAAAAATTATTAATAAACTAAAATACACTCTTTATGGGACGTTTTAATTATAATTTACTTTTTGTTTGGATTGGAATGATGAGCTGAGACTATTTCATCTCCATATGAAATGAAACAGTAAATTTTTCATATGTAAGGACCTAATACGAAAACATAACAATTTAAAGACACAAATTATAACTGCTCAATTTTTATTACCATAGTAAATCTAATTAATTAACCTAATTTAAGAACCTAATTAATTACTGGCAACATTCTTCAGGGTTTGTCTATGCTCTGCTGTCATAATAACCTAACCTCAAAAGTATTTTACAATAACATTAGAAAATAATAGTTTTTTTAGAAATGTTATGGTGAAATATTCCTTTAGTGCTATGTTTTACTTTTATATTGTTTGTGTACCATACTACTACACACAAAAGAATCTATTTCGCAAACTTGTCGCTTAAATTTTTAATGCGTGTGTGTGCGTGGCTTACAGCAAATGGGTTGCCTCCGCAACCCATTACCTGCTGTTTTTGGCTTCAAACGTAATGTAGGGCGTGCTGTATCTGTTATTTTTAGATCATCTGAGTGTAAAGTTAGGAACGGATCGCCTGGCATCGTGGAATAGTAATTGTAAAGGTTACTGCTTAACTAAGAACGCCGTTAGTATTCTTTCTTCCGTGTCTAAATTAAGAGCGTTTTAAATGACAATTCCTTAAGACTGGAACAAAACTTTTAAATCACGGGCGGGTTCAGTGAAGTACTCCTTAGAATATAAAATCCGCTAGTACTCGGTACTAGTATGGCCTGGATAGATAAAAGTTAATGTCGTTACTGGTGATTATGCTGCATACCAATAACCTTAGACTTATGGTTACTTGTTCTTATTAAGAAATTATTTTTTAAGTTAATGAAGAGACTATGTAGTTTAAAATGAGACGTGTTGACAAACAGTATCTGAAATATATTGACTAATCAGTTGCAAAATTTTATTTGACGGTTCTACAAACCATCACATCCTCTATACGCACTGTTTTTTAAATTTATAGGTAGTCTACCGAATCAAGAATCTAAGAGAGAATTAAAGTTTGCCGCCGAGGATCCTACAGAATGCTTATAACAGTGTAACTAACATTTTAATTTTGGCTTACAAACGTGAGAAATGTAAGAATTTTTGAACGATTAATCGCATTTTACTTTTGGTTTTGCCTTAGACACAGACTTGTTTTTCTCTCTGGAGAAAAACGAGTACAGGAATATTGCATATTTAAATTCTATTTGCACCGCTCATTAATCTCTAGCTCGTGCGTATTCGAAGATAAAACAGAAAATCTATTTTTAAAAAACACTGTGAAGAATAATGTTCGTCAGCATTTCAACTAATTGTAAAATTTCCATTTTAAGTTATCTTTTCTCTAGCCATGATTTTAAAATTTTAAACGCCAAATTGAACACTGATATTTTGGGCAAAATAAGATATTCACAAAGATGCGCCGCGCCTGGCATAAAATTTCCCCGCTGAATAGTTCGTTCGAAAGCGGAAAATAAATTCGGCGAGTGTAACTTTTTTTCCTCGAGCGCGTTGTGTCGGATATGTTTGTTATTGAAACATAATCTCAATTCCTTTTTGAGTGCAAAATAAATTTTAGCGTTGGCCGATACCGCGGCGGGTTTGCCACAGAATACAAAACGTGTTTGGAACAGATTTTTAACAGAAGCGTTTTATCCAATACGCTCATGAATTACTTATGTATCGAGGTTCGTGGCATTTTGGTCTCAATCGGTTCGCTCTTTAGACAAATTAGGTCTTTGTCGTTGAACGATTTATCAAACAGAAAAAGGTTAAATGGCTAATTAAAATTTTATTGATTTATTAGTAGCAAATGTGTTCAGGGCTTTAATCTTATATTATGTGGTATTAGACGTTAGTTATTGATTTACATCGCAGAAATCAAAAAGGAATGCTTGTTTTTATCAGAAAATTGCAGTTCAAATCTTTAGGTTATGTTCTTATAATAAAAATGGAGCACCCATTGCAAGGAATTTTCTTATCAAATAGATACTCTAGTAGAATGATGCTGTCTGAGCTAACAAACCCAAATACTAATTGTATGTACAAGTTAGCATTTATAGTTTATCATAACCCGTTACGACGTTGAAAAATTGAAACCCGAACTAGAAATTTTACTTAAAACATGTATAATTTCATTACATACAAAATTTGAGTCGTAGAATAAGTGTTACGGATCACCTACCTGTTAGTTAGAAGCCCTTGTTTTACAAAGTGAGTAGGTATGCCAGCTATCTAAGACAGAATCAAGTGTGCAACGAGGGGCTTAGTAAGACACGGCTTGTGTGAGATGTGCAGCACTTAGAATTGCTTATAAAGGACATTGTTCCTCGCCCATACATTGTTCGCCCCAAGGCCGTTAGTTATGGAAAAATATTTTTGATGTTCTAAATAACGTATACATTCGACTCAAATACAATATAATTAACGGACACTTCAGAGAATCGTAAATAATACAAAAATCTTTTCGATTTTGAGGTTATGTTTTTGACAGATATCTCTAGGAGATTGATCAACATACAAGGGAGAGCATCATTGTCACTCGACGCGGTCGTATAGCGGCAAGGCGACCGCTTAAATCACTGCACCACCCGTGCAGATAAAACATAATACAAAGATTTTGAAGAAGAGTTATTCTCAACAACAAAATCAGTAATCTTACTTACCAAAAGCGGAGCATCCCGTTCTTGTATGCAGTGGAGAATTTGTTGATCTTGTAACACTATACAACCAGAGGCTGAGCCATAGTTGACACAAAATAAACAATCAAAATCCGAATCCATGTTAGCTTATCAAATCCGTGTATGCCTAGTTGTCGTTCGTAGGTCCGTAAATCACTGCCAGAAGTCAATATTTCAAGAGGAAATCAGTCCGTTGTTCTAGCGAAGTCGTTATTTATACAAAAACCAAAAAATACTCGGAAAATCGAAAACACTTAGACGTAGCGACAAACAACAACATGAATGAGATCGACGAATGATTGACATGAACATGAATGTCAAAAGAGCAAGTCAAGCGCAGTCAAGCGCTTTAATGCTACATACATTTTATTAGCATTAAACGGTCAATTAACCGCAATTTCGCTAAAGCGCTGAAAATGCTAAGAGATTATTTTGTTTTTATTTACAATAGCCGGCGGGTTTAATAGGATACGATAACATCAACGGTCATACTATTTAAAATGTTTATGAGAATCTGAAGTGTCCGTTTTATACTGATATTTGATTATTATAGCATAAAATGAGTTAATATTAATGTTTATGAATTGCATGCCAACGGTGCTAGGGCCAAAATTATACATTGTCCTTTCTGCAAATATTTACTTAGAATGCAAAATAGCGGCCTTGGGGCGATTGGCCCATTTGAATCGGATCAAGTAAATCTAAAATAGCTAAAGTGTGGATTTGTAAAAAAATTGCGTAATTATTATTAGCAACGACGTTGTCGTTAGTTGATCCGAAGGGAACCACATGAGAATTGGGCGCTCGCAATGGATCAAGAAATCATGGCCGGATCAACAAGTGAAAACGGATTAAACAAAAACTACTTATATGGCCTGCTTGATCAACATTGTGATGAAGGGGATATTTTTAATAAACCGACTTGGTATTACATGGATCTCACAACTTTTTACGATCGCGGGACTTGGTATTTTTGACAAGTATTGTTTTTATTGGATCTAATTTCTTTTTGTAGATAGTCTTACTTTTGTCCTTTCCTTTGATGATGAGAACAGTTGTGGCTTTTATAGGATCCGTTGACTAATGTTTAATTACGTAAATATAATTAAATTGCTGATTTTTTTAATTTGTCCTTTTAAGCAGTTGAATGCTTTGTATTTAAACTAGAGAAGTTCATCTCATAGAAATCATCGTGTTTTAAAACTATATCTTTTACTTCGAAGAGAAATGACTCTGGCGGCAATAAGTATCACAGCTTACAATCTATAGAATTTGGACATATTCTTCAGTGGGTATCCATGTCTACTTCGAACGACCCCACTTTCACGTCTCATAATTATGTTCTTTCCTTCATTGAGGTTTAGGTGTGCACTGCACACATACACAACGAAACCTAAAATTAGGAATATTGCTACTTCACATCGATGTTTTGTGTGGTGGCCGATCGAGTGGCCCTGGACCGTTGTAATTGTTTTTCACATTTCAATTACAGTGATTAATATATAGTGGAGTATTATATAGTAGTAGTATTATATTAATATATAATACTACAAAGTCGCAGCCAAAATCTTAGTTTCCGTTTTTATAGTTATTTTTATCTAGGCTTGATTAAAGTTAGTATTCACTATCATCGTTATACCTACATCCTACCATAATAAATATTATCATATAACACACAGCAGCAAACAGACCAAATATCTGGCAATTCTGAGTAAGATTTTTTGTTCATTCTGGTTATCGTGCGCCATCTCAGCATTTTTATGGCCGCTCTAACTTTTATGTTCCTTTGATAATTGCTCCATCATAGACTAAAATAAAGTCACACCACTGCTATGAAGAAGATTTATAATACTTTCAACTTTGACCTAAGTATCGAAGAATTTTACTGTCGTGCGGGCGCAACGTATCGACTCTGCCTCTCTGGGGGCAGTCAGAAATAATTTAAAGACAAAACTTTGGTCATTTTCCTCACTCGACTACTTTTTATACCCGTAGGGGAGGCACAATAGTTGTTCACAAAAAGAATAATAAATCTATTTCCGAGCTGTAAATCTCTGTGACAAAGTGGTCGCTGGTTCGTGTTTCACGTAAATGTTTTTACCTGTGACCAAATGTGACTCTGTCGTTGGTAAAGGTAGGGTGAAATTGGATTCATCATTGATTCAAAAAGGTCAACCCAACGATATCCAACCCGTGTATTTGTGGATCGCGCCGTTTACGTGCAAATACGAGTTTTTATTCAATACGGGATATCTGATTATGGGGCCGCAGTATGCTAAATTTGGGATACTGGGTGTACACAAATGGTGCCCCGTGCAGTATAATGTTTGTTTGTTAATGCGGCATTTTAGACCGGTATAATAACATTTTGATTTTAAAATATACCGTAATTATTTTTGTAAAATTAAAATGCATTCATAAATATGTTAGAAATATACTCTGCACAATTACCTCGATATGAAAGCATAACATCCATCCAGTATCAGAAATAATAATTTTTTGTTAGTTGATAAACAACAAAACTACACGATATTATTTTTATAATCCATCATCGATAACACTAGTAATACCGTTAAAAGCAAGCAAAATAAAAACGCATATTATATTTCCCAGAACAAAAATATTAAAACAAAAAAGAGAATACAATAAATTTCAGGTATCCGACGTATATATAATGTGTTGAGAAAAGCAACGTGAAATAGAATTTTACGTGCACATCTCGCGAGACTTACCGATAAAGTCAGAATAAATAATAACTAAAGTCTTTCCTCAACTGTAGCTTCCTCTATGCAAATCTGGGGGCAAGGTAGTGCCCCCACCAAGTCGAGCAAAAAAGCGGCAAGGCCGTACCATCCTTTTCTCGTAGCAATTCAGGCCATTTTCGACCCCCTATAACTTCGTTTTGGATAAAACTAGAAGCCTGATTTTTTTGTAACTATGCAGACATTGTATAAACATGGTGTATATCAAATTTCATTCAATTTGAACTAGAAGTTTAAGAATTATAACAAGTCAAAATTCTTAATTTTGTCACTCACTGACCGATCATCAAAAGTCTAAGGCACATCTAGCTGACATAGAAGCTTCAAATTTAGAATCCGATTAGTGTTTAGTATATGAATCAAGTAAAAATTAAAATATTTTTCAATTTCTGTCCAGTTTTCATGATACATGAACTGCATAAATAACTTTGTAATCCCATATAAATATAAAGGATTGCAAAATTCCATTTGCAGTTGAGCTTTAATTAAGAAAATTTGTTGTTGGTGTACAAGAAGTAGAAGGTACCGGAAAGGACAATAGTAAGACTATCTACAAAAAGAAAATTAGACCCAATAAAAACAATACTTGTCTTTATTGGATTTAAAACATTAAAGATTTTTAATTAACCGACTTGGTATTACATGGATCTTACAACTTTTTACGATCGCGAGACTTGGTATTTTTGACAAGTATTGTTTTTATTGGATTTAGAAATCCAGCTAGCCACTTGAGACTTCATTATGTAGTAAATGAACATACAAATTGCGCTCACTTATGCTGTTTATATTATTAATATAAGAAGTACTGAAGTGAATTTAATATCAAGAGATTAATAATGCAATTACCTGAAATATATATATATATATATATAGTAGTTATTGTTTGATCCGTTTTCACTTGTTGATCCCGCCATGATTTCTTGATCCATTGCGAGCGCCCAATTCTCATGTGGTTCCTTTCGGATCAACTAACGCCAACGTCGTTGCTAATAATAATTACGCCATTTTTTTACAAATCCACACTTTAGCTATTTTAGGTTTACTTGATCCGATTCAAATGGGCCAATCGCAGCGCAGTATTCTTCACGGAGGGCAGTCATTGGTTCTTGGTCACTTTAATGTATTATTATTCTGTATTTCTTATCAATTCTCATAACTTGCGGAATTTCTTACATGAAGTTGGTTTCTATGTCCATTTTTTAGCAGTTATTTTTTTTACTTCGCAGTTTTTGGTTAAATGTTTGTAGTAGGTAGGTATATTACCTACCAGAGGGGCCCGTGACAAAGTGGCGACCACTCAAATCTTTCAAAACTTCGCGAGGTAAAACGCGTTCGTCACCGTCTGGTTTATAGATGGGTCATCATCATCATCCTCCAAACGTTATCCCGCTTGCATTCAGGCCTTTGCCTTGGAGCCCGGACTCCGGTTTCTAGTCTAACCAGATTTGACTGAATATTAGTTTTCCACATAGAGACTGTTTTCTTACTATAACATGTATTACCATTTAATTTGGGGCACGGAGGGTGTGACTTTTTGTGGCTGGTCACACATCTATAAACCAATCGGTGACGAACGCGCTTAACCTTGCAAATTGATAGATTCGACCGGTCGCCACTTTGCCACGGGCCGCTCACTTTATACGTCACATGTGCGTACTTATTTGAATCCAAAACTTTATAATATAGACCTGCTGGTCAATATTATGTGGCTCCAGGATTATGTTACTTGAGTATTTTTGTTTGAATATTTTAACTTACTATTTAACGCATAATAATTTTATTGTAAACCATAATCTGTATATTTATTTGGCTCCTTTAAGACATACATATATACCCGTCAATCAATACTTAATGGTTTCACGTTACAATTATCTAAATTATAGTTTTCCATTCATAAGATGATCCGTTAAATTTATATTTATTAAAATTATTTATATTTTAGCTTTCCATGCAGAGGATGATCCAGTGAATTTATATTCATTACGTCCCTGCATTGTCAAATCCGAAAGCATACTATATTAATCCACTTTAAATATGAACTGATACTGATAATCTTATGCACAATAGCTTATATGAATATTATGTGGCTCCATTACGTATGTACGCCACGCCATATCTGCGTACTTATATGAATTTGAGCCGTTTGACTGATTTGAAATATCATCATCATATCAGCCAAACGACGTCCACTGCTGGACATAGAGTGACCGGCCACAAAAAATCACATCCCTCCGTGTCTCATAAAGCACGTAAAGCCATCGGTTTCGGTTATCATCTTTGACAGTCGTTAGGGCAATCAGTGCCCTCAAATATCTGGTCTAAACCATAAAATATGCCTACGCCTTCGGGTTGTAGTGTAGAGGTCAGACGGCAGTCGCTCTGTGAAAAAGCTAATATTCTGTCAAGTCTTGCCATCTATTATGAAAATGTTTCTGAAATTTCTTTCGAAACACAATACCCACGATAGAGTTCCTTAAGACAACTTTTTTTGTTAATGTGAAACATTTACAGAATAGAAAATAATAGTTTATTTGTTGGAATACTGTTTACAAAGTTTTTTACTGTTCTTAAGTCCATAATATTTTTGCAAATGTTCCTTTTAAATATAATCTTAAATACTATAGTGCTATTACATAAGTCTTACTATTCATCACACTGTATGACACATTTTAAATTAAAGGTCAACAATGATAAAATTTGCACTACATAAGTTATATTGAATATAGATAGAGTACTAATATCATCATTTAAAAGTGATAGGAATTAAGTACTTGGTAGAAAATTGTGACTGGCAGAACTTGTAGCTTTGGTAGAAAATTTGGCTGAATCTGTGGTAGAAAATGATTACTTTGAAAGTAATGGTCGTTTTAGAAGATATGGTTGTTTTTGTATGAATAGTCGTTTTGGTGGAAATTGTAGGTTTGTTAGACATTGTAGTTTTGGTAGCAATAGTTGTTATGGCACAAATGGTTGGTTTGAGATAATGGTGATTTTGGTAGAAATGTTAGTAATGACACAAATTGTAAAAATGGTAGGTTTGGTAATTTTGAAAGAAATTGGTTTTTGGTAGAAAACGGTAATATTAGTTAACCAAAACTACCATATTACCGGAATAACGTTCTGAGAATGATGATTGGTAGTAGGTGCTTTATTATTATTACAATGCCCGCTATTATTTATATATGGTATCTTAGCTTCTATGGTGTCTAAATGTTGATCTGAAAGTGTAGGAAGGTGGTCACAATAAATTGATGGTGCCTTTTGCAGTCCACTTCAGGACTTAAGCTTCTCCACATGGTGGTTTTGGTAGTAGGACAGTAGTAGATAAAACAACGCGCTTACAATATCTAGATGGTATTATTAGTATTACATGGCTATGATTAGCTGCTCACTATCAGGCGGGCAGACAGTAGCTCGTTTGCCACCTCTACTGTATAAAAGCGGTTAAGTGCGTGTCGGGCCACGTTTTTCGGTTTATGTAGTGTACCCATGGGAGCTACCCGTATACATCACTTATTTCAAAATAATTTATTGTACAGCTTTGTCCGCGTGGTTGAAATGCATAACCATGGCAAATTTCAGCTCTCTAGTGCTTATAGTTTTTTCGTAAAACCGCGGACGGACAGACGGACATGGTGAAACTATAAGTGTTCCTTGTAGTTTATTACCGAACCCTAAAAAGATTAATAGCTAGGTATTCATGATCAAACCCTTGTTTCATAAGCATAAACACAAGTGTTAGTTCTATGTTTGGATGTAATTTGTGTATAATTATAACATATATTATTTATCTGACTGCTTCATTGTTCTACGGATAATTCACTACTGCTGATTGACTGCTGGTCGGGTTTGTTTCCTTGGTAGGGCTGACCAATTTTTGCTAAGATTCTTAATAATTAGTTTCGACCCCGATCGTCAGAGAAACAATTTCAATCATGAGACCCGAATGTCATGAAAATCTAAAGAGGTCAGCAATTGAGGCCAGCTAATTGAGAGTGCCTGTGAGGATTCTGATAAAAAATTGAACAGTGCCTTTCCTCCTGCTTATTTTCCTTCCTTTTCTTCCTACTGGTAGGCAGCGTGTTGTGTGTGTTTCTTTGCTATTTCTTCTGTAATGCTGCGAAAACACACGCATGTGTATGAGTCACAGATAACTTACCATCAAGTATGCCGCTGGCTCGTCAGCCGCCGATGAATGCAATAAATAAAATTAACCAAGTCTACTCATACTAATAATCATGCAATTAATGTACTTAATCTTTGAGCTTCATAGAATTGATCGGTTGGTTAGCTGGTAGTATTATGACTGGATTTAAATAAGTATACAGATATGGCATGTAAAGTATAATGTGGAGCCACATCACATTGATTTGTTTTTATATAAGTTTACTGGATTCAAATAAGTACGTACGATGCAGCATGTAATCAGAGTTAAATAATGCGTAAATCAACAAAATAATGCTAGCAAATAACTCCATGGCTGCTATGATTTCACTCGTGGATCTAACAATGCATGGTAATAATAAATACAAATCCTCTGGATCAACTTATGTATGGAAAATGGACGGCGCAAGGTCACTCAGCGGGCAATGGAGAGAGCTATTCTTGGAGGTTCCCTGTGCGAGATCGAATCACAAATGAGGAAATCCGCAGGAGAACCAGAGAGCTCTCAAATCCGTAACGCCTATATATCTCAGACTGACGTCAACTTTTTGGCTCCGAATTATATGTCATGCGTGCGTCCTTACTTGAATCCAGACGTGACAATTATAAATATGTGGTTCCAGGGACAAGTTACTTCAATACTTGCTCGGTGTAATAATAATAATATATATAATATAACCGTTTTATACATTCTTACCAGCACTATAATGATCCTGTTTCTACTTGATAATTTAAATACTATTTAAGTCCGATATTTTCCATTTCTTGTATACTATTTGGCTCCATTTATACTGTATAATAATTATACCAAATCATCACCATCCTCCGAGCGTTATGCCAGTTGCATCCAGGCCTTGGAGCCCGGGCTCCGCTTTCTCGTCTAACCAGATTTGACAGAATATTAGCTTTTCCATAGAGCGACTGCCGTCTGATCTCCGGAACTCGAAGGGATAGCCATATTCTATGATTTAGACTAGAGTCAGGATGTTCGCGGGTACTAATTCCTCGTGACGACTGGCAAGGATCTTTTTGATGACAGCTGGGACCGACGGCTTAACGTGCTCTCCGAGGCACGGAAGATATGACTTTATGTGGCTGGTCACCCATCTATGAACCAGACGGTGACGAACCAGCTTGACTTAGGGAATCGATAGATTCGAGCGGTCGCCACTTTGCCACGGGCCGCTTACTTTATACGCCACATGTGCGAACTTATTTGAATCCAAAACTATATATTATACTAGAAGACGCCAGCAGCTACGCCTGCATTTTTTATAAATTTACCCATTTTGGCCGATCCCGTAGGAACTTCGGGAAATCCCTTCTTATTGCACCCCTACGGTCCCCAAGGAACATACATGCCAAATTTCAGCTTCCTGCGCCCAATAGTTTCGGCTGTAGCGTGTCTGTCAGTCAGTCAGTAACGCAAGGATTTTATATATTAAGATTAGACCTGCTGGTTAATATTATGTGGCTCCAGGATTATGTAACTTGAGTATTTTTGTTTGAATATTTTAGCTTACTATTTAACGCATAATTATATAGCATAATCCGTATATTTATTTGGCTCCTTTAAGTCATACATATACCCGTCAATCAATTCACATCATTCACATTACAATTATTTAAATTTTAGTTTTCCATTCATAAGATGATCCATTGAATTTATATTCATTACGTCCATACATTCTCAAATCCGAAAGCATACTATATTGATCCGCTTTAAATATAACGAACTAATACTGATAATGTTATGCACACAAGCTTATAGATATTATGTGGCTACATTGTTATACACGCCGCGCCATATTTGCGTGCTTATATGAATTTGGGTCGTTTGGCTGATGAAATATCATCAATTCATCATCATATCAGCCAAACGACGTCCATTGCTAGACAAAGGCCTCCCCCAAGGTTCTCCACACATACCGGTCTTGATGCGCCCGCATCCAACCGCTTCCCGCGTTTTTAACGAGATCGTCGAACCGGCCGTGGAGAAAGGTTCTGAAGTGGTGGCCACATACCGGAAGACGCCGCAGAAGAAAGCCCCCCGCTTTCCTCTGCGGCGTCATCCGGTATGTGGTCACCACTTCAGAACCTTTCTCCACGGCCTCAACTTCGAGATCTGTGCCCTGACCACTGCCACTTCAGCTTGACTATCCGGAGAGCTATGTCTTTGGTTCTCCTGCGGATCTCCTCATTTCTGATTCGATCTCGCACAGGAAACCTCCAAGAATAGCTCTCTCCATCGCCCTTTGAGTGACCTTGCGCCTTCGGATAAGGCCCATAGATATTTAAGTTATCTTTGTACACTTGATTATAGTCTCATTAAAGATTTTATTTATTTATTTAATATCATTAGATGAAATCCTTATCTATTTTCCATACATAAGTTGATCCAGAGGATTTATATTTATTATAACTATGCATTGTTAGATCAAGTGCGCGATCTCTTTTTAGAGATCTCTCAAAGAGACTGGTTAACGCCTCGCGTGACCAGAAGGCTGGCCTGTATTTGGCGCAAAAGATCAGCATTGCCATACAACGTGGCAATGCTGCCAGCATTCTGGGCACGCTTCCAATTGACGGCGATGTGGAGGATTTCCATGACGCAATTAAAATTTTCTTTTCCTTTATTCTTTTTATTTTGTAACGTATATTTATTTTTTAGTTATTTAAGTATAGAAATTTTTGTTTTATCTTATGTGTAAATAGTCACTTAACTATAGTTAGTTTTAATTGGAATATAATAAATTATTTATCTATATTATTCGATAGAACTTTAAAAAATAAATTAATTAAAATGTGTCTTACAGTGTGATGAACAGTAAGACTTTTGTAATAGCACTATAGTATTTAAGATTATATTTAATGTAAAAGGAACATTTGTACGCTGGTGACGGCAAAATACTATGGACTTAAAAACAGTAAACAACTTTGTAAACAGTATTCCAACAAATAAACTATTATTTTCTATTCTGTAAATGTTTCACATTAATAAAAAAGATGTTCGAAGGAACTCCATCGTGGGTATTGTGTTTCGAAAGAAATTTCACAAACATTTTCATAATAGATGCCTAGACTTCACAGCATATTAGCTTTTTCACAGAGTGACTGCCGTCTGACCTCTACAAACCGAAGGCGTAGGCATATTTTATGGTATAGGCCAGATATTTGAGGGCACTGATTGCCCTAACGACTGTCAAAGATGATAACCGAAAGCGATGGCTTTACGAGGCACAGAGGGATGTGATCTTTTGTGGCCGGTCACCTTATGTCCAGCAGTGGACGTCGTTTGGCTGATATGATGATGATATTTCATATCAGCCAAACGACCCAAATTCATATAAGTACGCAGATATGGCGTGGCGTACATACGTAATGGAGCCACATAATATTCATATAAGCTATTGGGCATAAGATAATAAGATTTGACAATGCATGGACGTAATGAATATAAATTCACTGGATCATCCTATGTATGGAAAACTAAAATTTAAATAATTGTAATGTGAAACCATTAAATATTGATTGACATGTATATGTGACATAATACAAAAGACACAAAATATCCCGATAAGCGGCAATAGGCTCGCCACTTATTACGTGGGATCAAAACACTGGCGAAAAGTGGGCGTTTAATATGCCTCTGCCTACCCCTTCGGGGAAACAGGCGTGAGTCTATGTATGTATATGTATATCTTAAAGGAGACAAAATAAATAAAAATACAGATTATGGTTTACAATTATGCGTTTAATAGTAAGCTAAAATATTCAAACAAAAATACTCAAGTAACATAATCCTGGAGCCACATAATATTGACCAGCAGGTCTATATTATAAAGTTTTGTAGTACGCACATGTGGCGTATAAAGTGAGTGGCCCGTGGCAAAGCGGCAGCTGCTCGAATCTATCGATTCGCAAGGTTAAGCGCGTTCGTCACCGTCTGGTTTATAGATGGGTGACCAGCCACAAAAAGTCACACCCTCCGTGCCGTAATTAAATGGTAATACATCTTATAGTAAGAAAACAGTCGCTCTGTGGTAAACTAATATTCAGTCTAATCTGGTTAGACTAGAAAGCGGAGCCCGGGTTCCAAGGCAAAGGCCTGGATGCAACGAGACAACGCTCGGAGGATGATGATGATGACCCTAGATGGGTCCAGGTAAACCAGACGGTGACGAACGCGTTTTACCTAGCGATTTTTTTAAAGATTTGAGTGGTCGCCACTTTGTCACGGGCCCCTCTGGTAGGTAATGTACCTACCTACTACAAATATTTAACCAAAAACTCCAAAGTACAAAAAAACTGCTGGAAAAATAGACATAGAAACCAAGTTAATGTAAGAAATTCCGCAAGTTATGAGTTACATCACAGCTCGCATGACTGCAGGAGATATGAGATCAAACAAAGCAATGCTATCGAGCTACGGGCGCAATGCGATCAGACAATTACCAGACCAGAACATAAAAACTCCACTTAGTCCTTCCTTAGTCTTGCTAACGCCTACACCAAGCTCTTATAGAGGGCGACGAGAGAGATCATGTTATAGCGGTCATAAGCTCAGTATTGCCTGAAGCACCTAATAGTATATTTTAAAAAGAAGGCTAAGAATCATAAGCCATGCACAATTGTTTACTGCGGGTACACAATATCAGTACTATGCGAGCCTTTGAAACTCAATTTCTGTTTTCAATTTAATTTACAGTACCTATTGGTGGAGGAATAGCATTTCAAAATAAATACCCGGTCTTTTGTTACTTTCGTATCTCTAAGGAATAGATGGATTTCAACATCTTGAATGGAAATGTAAACGAAAATGTTAAGGAAAACAAATTGCGCGTACTTTTTACTATTGTATAATAGGCGAAATGGCTATGACAATGGTTTTGTGACCGAGCGGTTGATTGTTTTATTGTCATTTATGCTACTGATGTAAGATTTTTTGAACGTATTGTTAAACACTTTCTTCTGCCGGACAAAAGTTCAACTGATACTGAATTTTGACAACATATAACTTTATTCATTTTAGTTCTTGTATTACATGATTTGGAAATCAAGAAGGGTTTTATTTTTGTATTATCTGTTTACAAAGGTTGCAAAATATAAAACAAAATTATAAAGTTACGTTCATGATTACGTTACACTAGAAATATATTTTTCACGAATATTAATCTATTTTAGAATAATTTCTTCTTTATTCTAGAACGCATTATCATTCGAATATTCAACTCATTACAGATATATGAACATGTAGCCAGTTTTCTTTTTCATTGAAAAACAACAAAAGAGTTTACAACTTGGTATCACCGAAACAATTTTTTTATAATATTAATTATTTATTTATTTCATGCACAAAACAAGTTACAATTTTTACATAAACATATAAAGCTTATTACTTACTTAGATCTAAATTGTAACTCAGCAATATGTGCATACACAAAAACATAATAGTTTCACGTGACTATACATTTCGGCATGAGTAATTACTGTGTACATACAAGCTTAACAAAAATAGGGAGAAAACAATATAAGTAAATTATGTGTATTTTACAATATTAAGCGTCGTTCGTACTACATTCAGACAGTTTGAGTATTATAACTCTTGAGAAGTTTGTGGTTTTGAATGGAGGATATCTTTGACAATTTTTATATATGATAGGAGTCTAAGATTAAAAATATCTAAACATAAATTATTTGTCGCCAGCTAGTTATATTGACGTGCCATCCTTACTAGGGGGTTGAAACAGGAAATATTGTTTTTGTAAATTTGTAATACAACGAGATTAACATTATTTGATCTACGTTCACTATATCTGGTATTTAACGAAATATCAGAAAGCAGTACAGGGGAGTTAATAATAGAATGCATTATTTTATACAAGTAAACGAAGTCAAAGTACTTGCGGCGTATTTCCAGTGACTGGATTTTAAATTTTAATATTAATTAAACCTTAAAATAAACGGTATGCAAACAGGTAACAGGAACGAATACTATCACGTATACAGTTGTATTAGAGCTGAAACAAGGCAAAAGGTCCAGTGATTTTGGCAAACATGCATCCATATAGGTATAATATGTTCCTACGTGATTACATTACATTAACGGCTCCGCCTCTCATAAAAGCCAATGGACTCGGATGCGCAATATGGCGACTGTATCATTTTATTTTACTGTTATGTCACTTTCTATTTCTTCTACGGTCAATCTGGTTGTTACTTAAAATAGAGCCTAGAATTACGTAGTTTATTGCGATTCTTTAGGGATCTCGGTAAAAATATTTTATTTTGTATTTGGGTTCAAGCACTCTCCCGTCAAAAAAGTCTCTAGCTACTCGATTTTAAAGTATTCTACTACAACTTAGACCACTGTAAATTAATTAGTTTTAAATAATAAGACACGATTAGATCTATGTAAAGGTAAAATTTTACGAGATAAGTAAGATAATTATGACAAGTAAACATTTATTGTTAGTGCCTATTCGTTTGTCATTAAAAACATGTATTAATTAATTTATATGTTAGTCACGTTCACTTCCAAGGACATTTCAGAAAGCGATCATTTTCGTGATAGAACTTAGTAAGTGCAAGCGGTTTCAAGTAAGTATTTACTTTGCTGTTGTCTCTCAGGCCTAACTCGAAGCTTAAATTCTTCGCATTATTCACATAAAAGATAACATTTCCAATTTATACTACTCATAAATGCTCGATTTCCATATCAAATATAATATTCTAAAGCCAGAAAGTTCATTGCCATCGATTTTAGTTAAAGCGATATAGACAATGCATACATCTTCTAATGCCCTAAATATTCTGATCTACTTATTACGAACGTAGAAAGTAATCAGTATGGAGTATTTTTCAAAAAACATAGGCTGTAGTCAACAGAATTTGCATGCCGTCGACAATATGCCACCCGTCTGTATCAGCCCTAAGCCACTGAACCACCAAGCCAGCTCCCGGGAGAAAACCGATTGCTCGCATGATGAATTGAATTAAGCGTTACTTGGCTGTAGTCCAATGTAAAATAATAATTTAGTTTATTTAATTATTTTCTCTCAAAAAGGTACATAATATTGGTTACAGTGATTCGGTACAAAACTTAAAATTCTAACCTTAGTGAGAGCTGGAGTCTTAACTAAGTTCTACACCTGTGTGACAAATATCCAGGCATCTTCATCTCTGAATAATATTGCTAACAGTATAATATTTACATGTACATATTATGTTTATTTATTATAAGAAACAACCAGTGCTAAGAAAGTAAACTAAACAATAAAAAAAACAAAAAATACCAAAAGGGAATAAAACATGCAAGTGGGAGGTGTATGTGGTGTGTGTGTGGTTTGTTTGTGTGTGTGGTGTGTGTGTGGTGTGTGTGTGTGTGTGTGTGTGTGGTGTGTGTGTGTGTGTGTGTGTGTGTGTGTGTGTGTGTGTATGTGTGTGTGTGTGTGTGTGGTGTGTGTGTGTGTGGTGTGTGTGTGTGTGTGTGTATGGTGTGTATATGTGTGGTGTGTGTGTGTGTGTGTGTGCATGTGGTGTGTGTGTTAGTGTGTGTGTTTATACGTGCGTGCTTCTTTACACTCCTTTTTACACATTGGATAAATGCACAGGAATTTGTTGACCTTATTGTAAACGTAACTACTTAGGAAGCAGTAGTGTCGTTGCGCCAAGCTTGAATAGACTGAAACAATGTATATGAAGACTCTCTTAATCTTCTCTGTCATTATTTTTCATTGCTCGCATTACGTGCTTCGTGTTATTTTAATGGATTGCCTACGTTTTGTGTGCGTATATAATTACATTATATTTCTTGTTATTTTTGAAATGGTGATTTATTCTTATTGAAGCATTAAAGATAATTTAAATGAAGATGAAATTTTAAATGTAAATTCTACTGTTTTAATGTAATTACAGCGCAACAGGTCATTTTACCTATTGCTTTAAAATGAAATGGTTATATAAGCACTTGAAAAAATATAGTTATTTGGAAATCACACTTGACTTTCTTTACCTTGTGATTCGTATTAATTATAAACCTTTTGGTATTTTGCATATGTTTGTTTAGCTAACTCGTATTTATCTTGAGCTGCTTTGCTAGTATAACGTTTTATGCCAAATTTAACTAAATATTTTCTTATAGCGATTAAATCATCATAGAAATCTACAAATCTTTTTGACATTTATATTTTTTTTTGCATAGTGCAAAAGATATGTATTATTTTTTTCTATTAAAATATATTTACTTATATCCTCTGTAGCACAAAAAAAAAATCACTTTCACTCTTATTATTCTTTAATTTAAGTCTAAGCCGAACAACGACGCGTTTTTAAAACAATTGCTGTAGCTTGTTTTTCAATTTTCCTGGTGCACAGTAAAACCACTACTATGAGTAAATAATATGAGTTCTCTGCAGGATCATTTCGAAAAATACTGTTTGGAGCATAATTGTTTTGTCCACTCTGGCTAATGATAACTTCTTCTTTTGATTTGTCCTCTTCTTTTGTGTGTGTAGTGCCCATTTTATTTATTTATTTTATTCCTGTATGATTGTATGTATATAAGTATACGTACAAAGTATAAGTATGTATTACCATTCTGGATATTTTGTATCTCGTTCCCACTTGATTTTCCAAATCCAAATAATCTTTCCTTCGTACTGCACTATTAGTTCTGCTATTGCTTTACTGCCATCTCCAAATTCTATGTCCAAACTGTTTGATAGTAGCGCATAGGTTCTTGCTTTTAATTTTGTAGGACACAGTAAATAATGTCCCCGACGTCCTTCAATATAAGCCAAAATTGCCGATCTTCCGTCTACTCTGGTTCCCTTAACACTCTCGAGGAGCACCCCGTGCTGCTCGCAGAACAGCGCTAGTTGTTGTTTAATAACATTTATAAAAGATTCCATTTCGATTTCCGAACGTGTTCGCGATGTCCCATATATTAATTATAAATGAACCCTTCTTTAAAATTGAGATATTGTTTTAATATGGTAGGAATGTAAACAATATCAAATCGCAGCCTGAACTTTGAGATAACTAGTGCCTTACATGGAATCGCGGTACATTTTGAAACCGGACGCGAACTCACTGTGGCGCTAAGATTCGGCACTGGCAGAGGGTCGCCATGCGATGTAGAAACTTTGTAATATAGTAAAACTAGATATTACTGTTGAATATTAACTCATTTATTTGGGATAAAATATAGGATTTTATACAATTAGAGGTAACATGGTGGGGGATACAAATGTTTACAATAGAGTTTAATTACATGGTTTCATATTCCAATAACATGTAATAAGAGAAGGATCCAATTTGATACCTTCTCCTTATATGAAATACACGTGCCATACTTAGGCTACTTACATATTATAGTTATATAAGTTTACTCACACACTACAACATACACTTAAATTTTATTTATATGTATAAATAATTTGGCATTTTTAAACTAGCGATCCGCAATAAGCAGTTTCTGAAATATGGAGCACCTTAGATTTTTTGAAATATTCTTCATTATCGTTGAAATAAAAAAGAAACCCTTTTGGACAATTTTTTTTTACTATTTGATACCTATCTAAGCTTGTTACCTATGGACCTCTAAAACTTACTTTAGAGATCGATGGATAAATCGCTCATTTTGGACCTCTACGTGACAGAGGCCAAATAATTGCAAATGACCTTAGACCTCCTTCAAGGAATAGGCTGAATAACCTGTCACCCTTTATGATAGCATTTTTTATTATTTACTATAAAATCATTTGCTATCGCTGCTATTAAAGTATTACATAAATACAAATTTTACATTTTGTATTAAGCGAGCACAGTGCACAAAGCTATGACTACATACCAATGCTATGTGCCACTGATTTTGTATGACCAAGCGTGTCTACTGGCAACAATTAATAATCAATAAATGTAATAACCCAGAAATGGGCAGCGTCCACTTTTGTCCTAAACACGATGGGATTTCTGATTTGCCTGCCACGCTTAATGATTATGGCTAACCCTTCCTTGACGTAATCCTATGGCCAGTTATGGTCAGTAATGCGTCGTTAATATTTAAGTAGTACCGCTGTGGGCTCCATTAAAAACAAACCTATTTCATCCCCTATTACGTGGGACGTAACATTACATTCGAACATTCTGGCTGACGCTGCAGAGAGAAATAGGTGTGATGGTATGGTGTTTCAATCTCATTGCAAAGGTAGATTTTTATTAGATTAGTATTCGCGGCTAGGTGGCTTTTTGGAATAACTTTGACTCGCTTGGCTGGCTTATCATAAGCCTTGATTCTTGTACGAAAAACTAAAGTAAAGGATGTTTGTGTATATCAATGTCTGAAATTGTATGACGCTGTAGGCTACCGTGATAGGTATGTAACTAAAATGGTTGGTGTAAAAATATCAACGCAACTCTATCAATCTAGGTACATATTTTTAGTTGCAATTAGATAAAGCACGTGGAAAATTTGACAGTCGCTGGACATTTAAAAACAAGGCTCGTCAATGGATTCAACGTGGGTTATTGGCTGAATAATCGTAATCATCACAGGATTATGTATGTATATAGAATATTTTATTGAATATATATGTATATATATATAAATAAATATGTTATAATATATTAATATATATATTATATATAGTATATTATATTTAGTATTAAATTTATATGTGTATTGTATAAGTGTGTTATGTATATTATTTATTAAAGTATATATTATATACTTCCACCTAATACCTGCCTTAACAATCTCTGCATCACCCTAAAGTAGACTGTTAGACAATGCCTAAGGCATTAAGTCCACCTATGTACAGTATTGTGCAGGAAGTTTAAATAAAAAATAAAGAAAAATATAAATAAATAATGATGCTTTCTTTGGCACCAGCATAATTATTATAACCAGCAAATTCTCCAAATATAATTATGGCATGATTATACGAAAAGGTACTTGAAACCGCATTGCGACCCAAAATGAACGATTAAATAAAATTTTATAAAAAAATATGTATTTTAAATATTTTACCGCATTTGAATATATATATATATATATATATATATATATATATATATATATATATCCCCTTCATCACAATGTTGATCAAGCGTGCCATATAAGTAGTTTTTGTTTGATTCGTTTTCACTTGGTGATCCGGCCATGATTTTTTGATCCATTGCGAGCGCCCAATTCTCATGTGGTTCCCTTCGGATCAACTTACGCCAACGTCGTGGTTAATAATAATTACGCAATTTTTATACAAATCCACACTTTAGGACTTTTAGATTTACTTGATTCGATTCAAATGGGCCAATCGCAGTGCAATATTCTTCACGTAGGGCAGCCATTGGTTCTTGGTCACATTTATGTATTATTATTCTTTATTTCTTATCAATTCTCATAAGTTGCGGAATTTCTTACATTAACTTGGTTTCTATGTCTATTTTTCCAGCAGTTTTTTTGTACTTTGGAGTTTTTGGTTAAATATTTGTAGTAGGTAGGTACATTACCTACCAGAGGGGCCCGTGACAAAGTGGCGACCACTCAAATCTTTAAAAAAATCGCTAGGTAAAACGCGTTCGTCACCGTCTGGTTTACCTGGACCCATCTAGGGTCATCATCATCATCCTCCGAGCGTTGTCTCGTTGCATCCAGGCCTTTGCCTTGGAGCCCGGGCTCCGCTTTCTAGTCTAACCAGATTAGACTGAATATTAGTTTACCACAGAGCGACTGTTTTCTTACTATAAGATGTATTACCTTTTAATTACGGCACGGACGTTGTGACTTTTTGTGGCTGGTCACCCATCTATAAACCAGACGGTGACGAACGCGCTTAACCTTGCGAATCGATAGATTCGAGCAGCTGCCGCTTTGCCACGGGCCACTCACTTTATACGCCACATGTGCGTACTACAAAACTTTATAATATAGACCTGCTGGTCAATATTATGTGGCTCCAGGATTATGTTACTTGAGTATTTTTGTTTGAATATTTTAGCTTACTATTAAACGCATAATTGTAAACCATAATCTGTATTTTTATTTATTTTGTCTCCTTTAAGATATACATATACATACATAGACTCACGCCTGTTTCCCTGAAGGGGTAGGCAGAGGCATATTAAACGCCCACTTTTCGCCAGTGTTTTGATCCCACGTAATAAGTGGCGAGCCTATTGCCGCTTAATCGGGATATTTTGTGTCTTTTGTATTATGTCACATATACATGTCAATCAATATTTAATGGTTTCACATTACAATTATTTAAATTTTAGTTTTCGCGAACGCGCTTAACCTTGCGAATCGAATCGATTCGCAAGGTTAAGCGCGTTCTTAAATGGTAATACATCTTATAGTAAGAAAACAGTCGCTCTGTGGTAAACTAATATTCAGTCTAATCTGGTTAGACTAGAAAGCGGAGCCCGGGCTCCAAGGCAAAGGCCTGGATGCAACGAGACAACGCTCGGAGGATGATGATGATGACCCTAGATGGGTCCAGGTAAACCAGACGGTGACGAACGCGTTTTACCTAGCGATTTTTTTAAAGATTTGAGTGGTCGCCACTTTGTCACGGGCCCCTCTGGTAGGTAATGTACCTACCTACTACAAATATTTAACCAAAAACTCCAAAGTACAAAAAAACTGCTGGAAAAATAGACATAGAAACCAAGTTAATGTAAGAAATTCCGCAAGTTATGAGAATTGATAAGAAATAAAGAATAATAATACATAAATGTGACCAAGAACCAATGGCTGCCCTACGTGAAGAATATTGCACTGCGATTGGCCCATTTGAATCGAATCAAGTAAATCTAAAAGTCCTAAAGTGTGGATTTGTATAAAAATTGCGTAATTATTATTAACAACGACGTTGGCGTAAGTTGATCCGAAGGGAACCACATGAGAATTGGGCGCTCGCAATGGATCAAAAAATCATGGCCGGATCACCAAGTGAAAACGAATCAAACAAAAACTACTTATATGGCACGCTTGATCAACATTGTGATGAAGGGGATATATATATATATATATATATATATATATATATATAT